>PVJX010002877.1:27445-119286 GCA_004027295.1 Dolichotis patagonum | reverse complement strand
TAAAAGCCATCAGAGAAAAGAAACAGATCACCTATAAAGGAAAACCCATCAAAATCATGGCAGACTTCTCGACACAGACCATCAGGTCAAGAAGAGCTTGGAGTGAAGTAATTCAAGCGCTGAAGGAGAACAATCTCCAGCCCAGATTGATGTATCCTGCAAAACTCTCTCTAGAAATTAATGGAGAAACAAGATGCTTTCATGACAAAGAGGAACTAAGAGAATTTGTGACCACCAGTCCAACCCTACAAAAAATACTGAAGGACATTCTAGGGAGAGAGAACAAGAATATGAGCATTTCAGGAACAGTGGCAGAGAGGCCTCAGTGAACTGGGCAGATAGTGGAGTGGAACAGAAATATAGACAACCAATGGCAGAAAAACAGAATAGCAGAAATAAGGCAGAGAAGATTGGCTGTAATCTCTAGTATAGATGGCCTTGAAATATTAACAGAGAGAAACACAGGCAGAGTAGATCAGGAGATAGGGTGCATTGAGCTACTCTATATAGGGAGGCAGGGACCCAAAACAAGCAGTGCACCCCATGGGAGTGAAAGGGGAGGAATTGTCTAAAAAAAGGAAGGCAGAGGATATTGTTAATTGGGTAACAAGATTTAAAATTTACATTATTCTCACCACTCTGCTTGGATGGATTATGTGCTGTTCCAGTTTGTCTACTTACACTGGACTTGAGGACATGGTCAGCTATCCCAAAAATAAGAGGACATATTATGGTAATCATCCCAAATTTCCTATCAACTTAATCTGAAGCCTTTTATGACTTATACTGTCATATTATGACTGATCTTATCTGAATCTGGTTTGTTAGATAGCTACTTTGTATTGACTGATTTTATTGAAATCTGTTATGATTGATAGCATCAAGTCTAAGAGTAAAGGCAACTACACACAAAGATGACAAGATTCACTAAGATACCCACTGTGGTTTGATTATTACTTGCTTTTGAAGTCTTATAATGTCTCCAATGCTTCATTTTTATTAATGTTGTTATATACTGCTGAGACATCATGGTAACCATTGTAGATCACCTTATATTGTGGTTTTATGACTTTTTTGCCTCATGCTTTTCTAGGAATTGTTTTGTTTTATCTTGCTTTGTTTTGTTTTTACCTCTAACACAGAAAGGATATACATTTAGAGACTCATGCATGTGTAGAGCTTATAAACAGTTTACAAGAACTAACTATCTAACACATGTTGAAATGAACAACTACTTTGAAGAAAAAGAGATACTACAATACCCAGTGATGATTCCATAATATCATGAGGTGAAATCCAGCAAAACTATCACTTTTTGTTCAAAGTGATTTTAGCTTGCTTTGTCTTATTTAAGTTCAACACATATGAAGGTATGGACAGCTGTTTTGAGGAGAATGAGAGATACTATGACAGCCATTCTTGGCTTCCCTAATGTCTGGTCTTGAAGACCTGAAATGTCTTCCTTGTCCTGATCAGATCAATTCCATACTATGTTGCTTCATGTGAATTCCCTGTATGTGACAATATGGGCAACTATTTGGAAGAAAACAAGAGTCAATATGATAGAGAGTGAATATCTCCGATTGTCTAGTTTTAAAATTTATGTCTCTTACATTGCTTTCTTGTGATTCGCTTTGTTCTGTTTTGTTGTGTTTAATTTTACCCTTTTGATATAATTGAATATATATTTGAGTGGGTAAGATGGATGACCATATTGCTGTTTTTGTCAGATCGTGGAGAAGAACTGTTAACAGTCTCACTGTTTGAATCTCTACTTTGCATATTTTAACTTTGTAATTTGAACAACTATTTCCAAGAAGTCAGTATGTAATTTGTCAAGTAATAATTTCTTAGGATTTTTTGTTGTTGTTCTTTTCCTTTTTTCCTTGGAATTCTGTATTGTTGCTACCCTTTATTCTGTTTTGTTTTGTTTTTTCTCTTTAAATAAAATTTAAAAAAAAGAGATTTTGAGATGTGTTAATTTGGGTGCTCCTATGTCCCATATCTCCACATTGGCCTTGACCTTGACATAGCGGACCTGCCAGGGGTTAGTTTAACTTTCGTGAGGTCTTACTACATTACAAGTAAGTTCTAGACCTAATGCTCACATATAAGGTAAAGGAGGCCTTCTTTCATTGATGTGTGTGTGTGTGTGTGTGTGTGTGTGTTGTGCTTTAAACCCAGGACTTCCTATATACTGGGCAAGCAGTCTAACCCTGAACTACCTTCTCACCAGCCCTCCCACTTGATCTTTAATTGCTTATTAATCACTTAGTTTTTTGTTGTCTTTTTCCAGAGCAATCAATGGAGCATAACATTATCTGACAAATCCTTCTGTCCTTATAGTTACAATTTCCCCATATTTTTCAAACCTTCATACCAATGAAGGCATTTAACACTCTTCTTTTGATTAGTATTTATATGGGTCTGGTTTATTTTCTGACTTTAAATGTATTTTTGTTTGTTTCCTTAAGTATCAATGTGTTTTAGGAACATTTGCATGTATCAAGAATTACTTTATTTTTATTATGTCTTTCCATGGGTGAATATAACTCTTCAAGTTTGTTGTAGTTTCTGATATATTTATACTCATATTTACCATCTTATCTGACAATCTCGACTTACCTGTTTTTGTATTCATTTTATTGGATTGACACATTTTTTGTGTGTCCTTTTTCCTGCCTTTTTTTACTTGTTCAGAAGATTCCATTTATTTTTCCTTTTCTTTTGGCATTTGTCTTAATGATTTCAATGCACAAAGCTAATTTAAGACAAATGAAAAGCGATTAACTCTGATATCTCATTATCTGACCCACAAGATTGTGCCTCAGTTGGTCCTCCTTTGCTTCGATAAAAGCATTTATCTGAGGCACATGTTTAACTCATATATCCCCACAAACACTGGCTTTGAGTTTTATTAATTGCCAGTACTTTGTGATTTTCCCTTTTCTTGCTTTGAATTTCAGCCATATACTTGAAGAGAAAACTTATTTTCTGTGTAATTCAGTATTTGGAACAACTCAAGAAGTTGCTCATCTCTGTTGGTGCCCCATACTGGTTAGAATCTTTGCTCTTATTAAACTCCACTAGGTTCAGCCCTTGAAAGCTGCCCCGCACACACAGGGTAACCCACACTTTCATTCACTTGGTGGTTAAGTGCTGAACATTCCCTGCAACCTGATGCTAAACATTTGCCTTAGGAAAACTCACTTTGGTGTGTCTGTAAAATGTTGATTCTGTGGTTGGAAGAGTGAAGGAGGGTGTGCGTTTCCTGGGGCGGTTGTAATCATCTGTTTTCTTTATTCCTGGGGACAAATGCTCTCCTAAAATGAGGAAGACTGGGTAAGAATTTCCACTCTGTTGGGAATGACATTAGAGTTCTTGATTCTAGTAACAGGCCTGGGGGAAGGCCTGTATAATTGAAACTCACCAAGAAATTGAAAATTCACTGCAGCCACTAGCTTTCTCTTCCATTTCCATCCACCCTCACCTCTCACTCTGGGCACTGGCTCTCTCTCCCACACCCCCACACCCCACGATGGAGTAGAAAGTGGCAGTTCTAGACATGACAGGAAGCCTGGAATTCCAGCCTCAGGAATACTCTTTCCTCTGGGGGTGCCATAGCTGGGTCTCCATGTGCTCCTCGGGGATCTGTGCCTACTCTGATCTGAAGTCAGCTCAGGGCTTGTTTTGCTCTCGGTTTCTCATTGCCCAGTGTCTGGCTTTCTCTCCCACAGGCCCTCAGTCACCAAGGAAAGCCACACAAGAAAGCACGGTGACTTGAGTAGTATTCAGACCTCTCTGATAGGTTCAGCAGAGCAAGAGAAAAATATCCCCAGGCTGTCTCTCTCCACACCTTGCTCCAGAAGCACTGGGCCCCCATCAGAGCCCTGCAGCTCCTGTGGGATCTCGGGGAGGGGGTGGGTGAGCACCATCTGCTTCTCCTTGCAGCAAGGGCCTCCGACAGAGCAGGGCCTGAAAACGGCCTCAGAGACTTGTCCTCTGTCAGCCCGCTGACACTTCTGTCTCCTTTACAGAGCCCAGTAATTGGGGCTGCTTGGGTCCTGAGCTACAAACATTCCTCCACTTATCCAACGAGATTTTCTTTCATAAAACACAGATGTGGAGCCAAACTGTTCCTCTGCCATATTCCAGACAGGCATAAAAACTCATCTAATTTTTCTTCTTGTCTTAGACAAAAAATAAGTTTTTTTCTTTCTGAATAGCCCTCACCTAGGTGGCCTAAAGAGCTGTACGTTTATCAGGTTAATTACTCTGCTATGTCACATAGTTTGTGAAAAGACCACACATATAAATCTGTGCAATGAAAGCTCATCACAACAAACCTTCCACACTTTAGTTTGATACTGTGATTA
Source organism: Dolichotis patagonum (assembly GCA_004027295.1). Taxonomy (NCBI): domain Eukaryota; kingdom Metazoa; phylum Chordata; class Mammalia; order Rodentia; family Caviidae; genus Dolichotis; species Dolichotis patagonum. The sequence continues at coordinate 114,910 of PVJX010002877.1, read as the reverse complement.
ACAATGATGATGGTATGAAAACAATAGCTAAATAACAACACGATGCCAGGTACTTGCTAACGGTTCCAACTGCACTGTGAAGTTCATCATCACAACAATTTTATGAAGTAATTGCCATTAATTTTACCTTTTCATAGTCAGGAAAATGAGTCTTAGAACAGAGCTAGAGAATAGTGAAGATGGACGTTGAGCTTTATGATTGTTAACTTTGCTTGTCAACTTGATTGGATTGAAAGACACTTAGAAGACATACGACTGGGTGTGTCTGAGGCGCTCATGGTGCTGTGACGTTGGGGACAAGATCTGGCTCCTGACCTCTCTAATCCTTCCTTGCTTGCTCTGCTTCCTGGCTGACACGAAGTGAACTTCTTTCTTCTGTCAGCCTCGCTGTGATGTTTCTGTCTCGGAGCCAGTCAGTCATGAACTGACGCCTCAGAAGCTGTGAACCAAAACAAACCTTCCTTTAAGTTGTGCACAGCAGGTAGTTTGTGCCAGAAATGGAAATCTAACTGGTACAAGTCCTATAACCTTGATTTGTCACCACCTTCTGGAAGTCCAACAACTATTTCTTCAGTTAAGGTACCACTCCAGTACCATAATCATCACAATTAGTAAGTAAGATGTCAGCACTTCTGGTGAGAAGTTCATACAAAAGAAGGCCACAAGTTATGGAAGGGAAAGCAGTTCGTTAGGCAAAAGTTGCTATCTGATAGAACAGGCTGCATGAATAAAGGCAAGGATCGTAAGCCAGTAGAGATCATGTCATGTGTCTGGAGACTCAGCTAGAGGTAAAGACAGCAACAACACAATTAAGTTCCAGCATGCCATGTTGGTCCCCTTGAATATAATCAAGTTGTAAGAATCATCCTATGTCCTCTAGAAGAAAGAGCGACACACATACCGGATGCAATTAAGCCTGACGCAGTTTCACTATTCCTGAGATAATTCTGATTTCTGTAGCAGAGTTCAAAGTCCTGCACAAGAATGTGAATCAGCTTCCTGGGGTACAGGCCTGTTGAGTGTTCCTTATATTTCAGGGTACATTCAATAACATTAGAGTTCTGAAATGGAACAAAAATGGGGGAATTTTCACTGGACAAACTTTGAAAAATGTGATTACAGTGTGTCATACTCTATGACAGTTGCTAAGTACTAAATCAAATAAAAATGGAAGTTACAACTCATGCAGTTTCAAGACGAATAGAGTTGCAAATATGTACCAGAACAAATAAGTCATAGTATGACATGTTGGATGCCAAGAAGTAAGCATAAAATACTCTCAGAGCACAGAGGAGCGGCACGGCAGAGCCCGGGGAGAGGACTCCACAACGGGCTCAAGTCTTGACTCTTTGTCACTAACTATTGGGCATAAAATGTCTTTTCTTGGGGTTTCATTTTCCCTATCAGCCAAATGAGAACATTGGCTCATATCCAAGTAAGTTCTCATTTTTATAATTAAGTGACTGAAAACACAATCATTTTATGATGCTATTGACCTCAAAATGCTGGATTCCCAAAGTTCAGCATACGGAAATGTAAGGAAAGCACTGATTTCATCTCCATAAACCCCACTTCTAGAGGACAGCTTCCTTCCCTCTGTTTAGGGGAGATGCTCAGAGATGATGTTTTGTAAATTGAACATTAGAATCTGAAAACACCCCATAGGGGCTTGCTAGGCTCCCCACCATGCTTTTGACCAAAGCTCTGAAAACTGATTGGACTTGTTCTGACTATGGAAAAATAACCGTAAGAAATAACTTCTGTGTTTCAGTTTCTTAATCTGTAAAATGGGGACATCAGTTGGATCCACTTTTTAGTGATGTTAAGGGCAATGAACCAGCTAACACATGTAAAATGTTTACAAAAATATCTGGTATATGATAGACAGTCATATGATAGACAAAAATTGTAGCAACTTACAATGCAGCTCAGTGATTTTTTCCACCTATTTTTGTTTAGATGTCTGATGCTTACAAAAAACGAAAGTTTATGCAATTAAAGTTAAATGTTGTAAACCCTAGAGCAACCACTAAAAACATTTTTAAGTGATATAAATGATATGGCAATTGAGGACATAAAATAGAATCATAAAAATGCTCAATTAACCCAAGAGAAGGCAGGAAAAGAGGTAAAAAGAAATATAGAACAGATGGAAGTAATAGAAAACAGTTAGCAAGATGGTAGATTTTAATCCAACCATATCAATAAACACATTAAGTAGGGATGCCGGAATACATCAGTTAAGCAATGGATACTGTCAGAGGCGTCCATGTCGAAGTCAACTTTAAGTATAACAATGCATCTAGATAAAAAGTAAGGAGAAAGTGTTTCTTATAAAGGCTAACCCACACAATAGCTGAAATAACTCTCCTGGTGTCAAACAAAACAGACTTCAGGGAAAGGAACATTAGCAGGGATAATGAGAGAGATTACAGAACAATAAATTAATCCATTTTTCAAGAAGACTTGCAGTCATAGTATACAAGGATATACCCTCAAAACTGCAAAACACATGAAACACAGTCAAATCAAATAAACTGAAAAAAGTACAGAAAGATCCTCAGCTGCAGCTAGCGATTTTGTTACTTACCCTTTACTCGGTAGATGACAGAACACAGAGAAAATCAGGGTGGATGTAGACGTCTGGAACACCATTATGAATCAGTTACACCTAAGTGACATTTATGGAGCATTCTACCCCAAAAGAGCAAATTTAACCTTTTTTTTAGGTGCATATAGAACATTCACCAAAATATACCAATTTCAGGCTCACAAAATAAACTAACAAATTTAAAATAAAAATAATATAAAATATATTCTCGTCCCATGATAGAATTGAATTAAGGATAAGTAATGAAAATCCATCTAGGAAATCTCTAAATGATTAACAATTAAACAACAAAATCCTAAATAACCCATGGGTTTTAAGGGAGGTCTGAAAAAAATATTAAAATATTTTGAGGTGTGTAAAAGTGAACACACAAGTCAAGATGTGCAGATATAACCCAAGCAGCACTACATGGAAATGTATAGCATAAACTTATTGTAGTAAAAAGAAGGAAAAAAGTCAAATCAACAGTATCAATTTTTACCTTAAGAAACTATGACTAGGAAAGCAAACTAACTCAACATAAAGCAGATACAATTAAATAATAAAAATAAGACCAGAAATAATTAAACTAGAAAACAACAAAACTCATTTGACAAAACTGAATTTCTGTTAATGATAAACACTCTCAGCAAACTAAAAGTAAAAGAGAATTCTCTTAACCTGAGAAAGTACACACGACCATCCACCAGGCTACAGCTGTGTCACACTCAGTGATCAAAAACTGAATCATTTGCCTTCTTACTAGGAACATCATTCTGAAATGTCCCAACCAGCACGATAAAGAAAAAAAAAGGAAGAAAATTTATAAAAAGAAGAGTAAGGAGCTCAGAGAGAGGGAGAGAGAGAGAGAGAAATTACCTGTTTAAAATTACTATGGATAGTCTGCATAGATAATCTCAAAGAAGCCCACAGAAATACTTTCAAACTAATGAAAGAGCTTAACAGGGTCACAGGATACAAAGTAAGGAACTGAAATTTAAAGTCATTGAAACTACCATTTTAAAAATTGTGTATGATCTATGCACTAAAAAATACTACGTAACACTGACAAGAAAAGTTTAAAAGCCTAAAAAACACTTAAAGACACACCCTGTTAACAGATCTTAAGACAATATTACTAAAAGATCAATTATTCCCAATCCAATTTAAAAATCAACTGTCATCGTGCCTTTTTGTAAATGTCATGGGTCATTCTAAAATGTATGCAGAAAGGCAAAGGCACTGGAATACACAAAAAACCTGGAAAGAAAAGGCAAAATGAAGGACACACTGTCCTGTATCCCAGGACTTGTTATAAACCCACAAAAATAAGCACATAAATCCATGGACAGGCAGAGAGAGGAAACAGGTCCATGCAAATAAAATATAGTCAATTTAATTTTTATACAATATGAGTGTGGTTGAAGAAACCATAGTAGTTTTAACAAATAATGCAGAAATAGTTGCAAGTAGCAAAAACGAAAACCAAACCTTACCCTTATTCTGGATCTTATATCTTGCATAAAAATGAATTCTAACTAGATCATAAACACAAATTTTAACCTAGGACTATAAAAGTTTTCCAAAAAAATCTATGTGAATTTGTTTTAGGCAAAATGTTCAGTTATATCACTGAAAGCATAATATGTTACACTTTAAATTATTATTATTTTTCTTTTTTGCAAAGACAGAGGTATCAATTACAGATAATATTGGAAAATCACATTTTTGGTAAAGAAATTCTTTTACAAATAACTCTTAAAATTCATCAATAGGAAATCAAAAAGCCTAATAAAAATGGGAGAAAGATCTCCACAGGCATTTAACAACAAAAAAGGTATATGGATAGCAAGCAAGCCTACAAAAAAGATGTGAAATGTCATTAATCACAGAAAAATGCAGCTATCTGAAGTAGTACACACCTGTTACAATGCATGGTTTTTAATGGCAATACGAAGTGCTGTCAAAGACATAAACCAGCTAGAACTCCCGGGGGGATTGACAGCTGGTGGCCAACCTGCGACACCCAGCTGAACTGACTCAGCGTGGTGCTGGGTGTGGAAGGCCCCCTTGAGGATGTTTCCAGCAGCATAAAAAGGAGAACTGGAGAGGAAGAAGTTGTGTTCTTGGGTCTCCTGTTGCTGTTGGTTCTCCTGGAGAAGCTGGTCAAGTTTCTTTTCTGGTATGAACGTGGCTGTTACCAGAGGAGCTCAGGACCTTGTTGTCGCTAAGAATGGCTCAAGTTCACTTTGGGGGAGCTCTGGGCCTTACTTCTGAGTATCGCTTGCCTGCAGGCTCCAGAGGGGAAGATGGCGTGCTGCTCAGTCTCCAGGAGAAGCTTGTCATGCTGGCTTCCTGATATGAACCTGGCTGTTCTCATCATCAGAGGAGCTTAGGTCCTTGCTGTCACGGATGTTGGTTATGGTTCTCTTTGGGGGAGCTCTGGTCCTCACCTTGAACCTCACTTCCTGGCTCCAGGGCAGACCCCTCAGTCTACTGGCACAGACGCTTTATCCAACTGGCACAGACTTTCTAGCTTCCACTGCTGATATTTGGGCCTTCCCAGCACAGATCCATGAAACAGACTTGCATGAGACATTGTCGTGGGCTCTAGTCCTCCAGCTGGACTCGTGGGGTGCATCATCACGGGCTCTAGGTCTTCAACCGAACTGGTGCAGGACCTTGCAATGGGATCCAGGCCCTCATCTGGATTGAGTCATTCATGTGGACAGATTTTCTGTACTCTTGTATTTGACTCTTTGGGTGACTATTCTAAAAACAATCCTATAAATTATATGTCCTCTGTTAAATTGTTTCCCTTGCAAATTCTGACTACAACAAACTCTAATGCATAGCAAATGCAAATATCACAACCTTTTTGAAAAACAGTTGGTGGTTTCTGCAGAATTAGAACACATACCCATTCTACGATCAAACCATCAGTCTCACTTTTAGTCACCAACCCAAAAGAAATGAAAATTTATATTGCTGTGAAAACATACATATGTAAATTTATAGTAGCTTTATTAATAGTCACCAAAAAACCAGAAATAATCGAAGTGCTGAAAAATCAACCAAAAACAACATAAAGGTGGGGTGCAGGCAGCAGGAAGTAGGACCAGACCATAGAGTCACAAACGACATGGTAGGACCGCAAATTCAGTTTGTTAAGGGAAGAAGCCATGGATTCTGAGCTCTGGGTATAGCTCAATGGTAGAGTACAGACCTAGTGTGCATGAGTCTCTGGGCTCCATCCCTATATCAAAAAGGAAAAGACAAGAAAGAAGGAAGTTGGACAGGAAATGTTGAATGATTCCATATATACAGTACTCTGGGAACAGGAAAACTCTAAGGGACAAGAGACAGCAGTGACTTGCAAAGAGGGCATGTTCTATAAAAAAGTGATACAAGAAAATTAGGGAGTGATGGAATTATGCTTTATGTAGCAGTGGTGATAGACACAGGGGTTTGTTAAAACCTATGGAGCTGTGCACTAAAATGAATGACTTTTACAAGAGTGGTTGTTTGTTTTTCAAAAAATACTTCAAGAGGATCAAAAGGGAAGATGGATTTCAGATCATGAAAAAGAACTGCTTAACACATGACGCCACTAAAAGGGGTCAGCAAAGAAAGATGATGACTTAAATAAAGAGCTTTACTGTGCACTTACAGGATAAAGAGAAAAGCACTACAGGGCAGCATGGGGCTTTTTTCTTGAAAATTGGTTATTCAGAGGGACATGAGGTAATAGTTCTGGAAATATTTCACTAATATATGAAGCTGGAACAAATGACTAAGTGTATGTTAGCACTAGGCTCCTCAAGAGCAAAGAAGGAAGTTAAAAAGCAGAAAAGGCAAAAGCCTGGAATAGATCTTGTGGTGCTGGGTTGGAGTCAGTATAAACTGATGCATTTTTAGACTTAGGTCGATTCACCTTGTGTGGTAGTGTATTCCTGTGGTCCTAGCACTCCAGGAGATAGAGACAAAAGGATCACAAGTTTGAGCTCCTCCAGGCCACTTAATGACTTAGCAAGATCTTGTCTCAAAAAAATAAAAAAAGAGCTGAAGATGTAAGTCATTTTGAGGGGTCTGATAGATTCCACCAGCCTGGAGCTTAGCTATCTCTAACATGACACTCAGCCAAGTGGGCACCATGCGGAGAAGCAATTTATCTCTCTAACACCTATGTTGCTCTTCTAGATCGCGGGTAGGGGCGAGCAACCTCCCACTCCCTTTTTGCACATGCACCAAGTCCTCTCCAGTCCCTCCGCAATCACCCAAACACCACACTCCCAGCCCAACTCCACAAAGGCCATTCCCCAGCTCCACCTTTTTGAGGGAATTTTTCACTCCTCTGCAGCCCTCCTTTGCCTGCAATAAAAGCCTCTTTATATCTTTCACCATCTCTCTCTTTATCTCTCAACTGTGCCAAAAAAAAAAAAAGCCTAACAGAGCCTAGATTCAACCCTCAGCACCACAAGCAAAATTAATTGGGATAGATAGATAGATAATGTAGTACACAGGCAGAGAGACATAGAGATAATGCAAAAGTATTAATTTCTGCAGGAAGAACCTTCCAGGTGCCACAATTAACATGTAAAAACTCAACCAACAGGGTATTTTCATTGTGTAAAATTTGTTCCACAAATATTTAGTGTATTACAGAGAGAAAAATAGTACTATTACAGTGGAGAATCACTTATCCACGTCATCCAGGTTGACATTAATAGTATGAAGACACACTTATACCTCCAGTGCAGTGACTTAATCATAAGGCGCATCATACCTATCAGATCCTTCCCAAGAATGCAGCAGTTCTGCTTCACTGAGAGAAAGCGTGAAACAAACCCAAGTTGACAACATCTTTTACCCAGTAACTCACGGATGTTCTCCAAACGTGAGGTCATGGAAGACAAGGAAGAATGGCACAGGGACTGTCTCAGCAGTGACAGCCTCAGATTCCTTAAAAAGTCATCAGTGCCAAGTGTAGCTTGGCTGGATCCTTCATAGAGAAAACATTAGCGCAGAAGGTGGCTGTACATCTTTTTACCTAGTGCTTCTCTTCCAGAGGAACCCAACTGGTAGGGTAGGTGAAAGCCAGAGCTGTTTTTGAGCCACCTATGGGCAGGTGCGCCTCTGTACCTCTGCTCTGCTCCTCCCCTCACTTATTCCCACCAAGAGGCTGTCTGCATCGTCCACCGTGTGGGCTCTCTCAAAACGATGCTCCTGCCATACACAGGGCTCGGCAGAAAAGTGGATGGGACAGTCACACTTCCCTGCTTGCTTTGTGTTCGCCATAATTCCGTATACACAGTGATGTTATTGTATTCGGCTTCAGAAGCAGTATGAGGTAGTGCGTAATTAAAGTGAATTGCAATATAAGACAGAGTTGGAGTAAAAATACCTACCTACCTAGTTCAAGTGAAAAATGCAGCTTGCCTTTAAAAGCCTATGTATATTCCTTCCCAATACAGTCTGCCTTGAATCTACCCACCTTTCAAAAATATGTCCTTCCTCAGTCTCATTGCAAATTCCACTGTTATTGTATGATACAACGCACAAGAACTAATCTCACACAAGAAAGTGATATTTGAGGGATCCGTTCTATTTCTTCAAGTTAATGTAATTAATAACAATCCAAGTCCTAAATGTAGATTAACTCTATGAAAGTGGGGAATGCTGCTTCTGTTTCCTTCATATTATTTCCTCAAATACAAAAGTGCTTACAGGATTGCCTTTGTAAGCATGGATTCATTTTAAAGTTTTAATAAACAAAGTCGTGCCATTTGTCCCTTGGACAAACCTGACACATAGCTTTCATTTCATACCTATGCTAATGCAAAATTTATTTTTTGTTATTATTATTTCTAAAATTCATCCCTAAGAATTTAGGAATATAATGCTGTATTAGGGCATCCTTTTTGAGTTATCCGGCCTTCTGTTCTTGCAAACATTGCAGTAAAAATTCAAAATCCCCTGTTCTGTACTTTTTTCTGTGGTCCATTCTTCCTGGAAGGAAGGAAAGATAGAAGAAAAGGAAGGAAGAAGGAAGGGAAGGAGGCAGCAAGGAGAGTTTTCTTCTTACCCAGCATTCCAAGGGATGAGACATCAAAGTGGATATAGTCAGTGCTTGTTCTACTCCATACAATAGCTGGGGCCTCCGTTATTGCTGCACTGGAAATCTGAGAAATGGAATTAAAGCCTGGTGTTTTAAATGTTTTTATTTTCAGAGATGTGCTCATAAACAGCCTGCTACAGCACGTGTGTCACAGGTTTGCCACCACTGGCCTATACCAGTGTGTCCTGTGTTATCACAAAATGGAAATTACATCTGGAGGGTGGTTTGAGAGTGGTGTCCAAGTTGCCTTCAGCAGGAAAAGGGGAATCATCCCGGGACACCAGGCACTCTAGGAAGATGTCAGGAATACAGCTGAGGGCAACAGGGAACAGTGTGAACACAGGGTTTGTCTAAGGGCAGAGCAGGACAAGCTGGAAAGAAAAATGCCAGCAGTGGCACCAAGACAAGGCCAGAACTCATGCTTTCCTTTCTCAATGTCCTACTTTGGAAAAGCTCTGAGTGCCAAAGAATACTGAGTGTGTGCTTTCTCATTTCACAGAATAACACTGTACTTTCCTCCAATGTCCGGAGACTGCTAGGAGTAAGCAGAATCACATAAAGACCTTGTCCCCAGATTCCTGTGCCAACCTTCTCTCCTGTCCTCTAACAACCAACACTTCTGCCTGCTTCACCATACTCGTTTGTTTTTTAAAAAATCACTGGTTTGTACCAAGAAAAAAAGTAGTTTATGTATAGTTATCTGTACAGATAGGTATCAGAAACAAGCTGTGGAGAGATGGGTAAGCAGATGGAAAGGTAAAATAAGGAAAGTGAGAGAAAGATCTCTCTACCCTACCCCAAAGAGTCACGTCCTTACATAACCCCCTCCCCGTATGTAAAATAGACCTAGATTTAAATGGAAGAACTGTTTGTGATCTGATATCTTTTACATTTTTGCCTGCATCTCCCAGACCTCCTACAGTAAATAGATCTCACTTTTTTTCCCTGGTAAACTCATACTAATCACTCAAGGCCTAACTCAAAGATTTCTTCACCTGGGACTTTCCTGCTTCTAAGACTGGATTTAGACGACCACTTTCTGTTGCCTTTTGATCTTGCTTTTCCCGGCACAGATCCAGCATATACTAAATAATTCACCTTTCTAACTTGTCTCCCTGCTGGACCCTCTAAGTCTCAGTTGTCTTCACACGCTGCTAGTCCGGCAGGGTGATCTCACACAGAGCAGGTGCTCTGCAATAGCTGGTGGAGAATGAAAGGATCAGCAAAGGACTATGAGAAGAAGCATTAAAATCTAGAAGGTACTAAGTGGATATTTAAATGGTTGGTTATTGGCACGATGAAGACTGCATTATGCAGGCAGTATAATTCCTTAGTGAGAACATTCTGCATGTCATCTCTGCTTACAGTGAACCCTTGCAGTGGTTCCCACTGCTCTCTGGCAAAGCACTGAAACTCTCACAGGCTGGCTGCTGCCTGCTCCTACACACTCCTGTCCTTTCCAAACTGCCCCAGCCCTTTGGCCCTTTCCTGCTGCACTTGACCGGTACTAGACATCAGACACTTGTTTACTATATTTTCTCCACCATTGTGTATAGGCTGATCTTTTTGCCAGCCTGTGATGATTTCCCTAGATATTATAGATTTATTTTGTTATGTTCATTGCACTTATAGTTTTGTCCTTATTTATATGGGTATCCTCCATTAAGGAAGTGACATAGAAGCAAGCTCTCTAGACAGCATTTAAGGGCACAAGGGTGTTGTCTGAAGGTAAATTTGATTAAATCTGAGTAATCAGGAAGGAACAAATCCCTAAGAGCGGTACCTATCATGTTTCAGCATTACTTCAAGACATTCCCTTCTCCAATTCCAGGGAAAACAGAAAAACACGTATCAGCAGCGGGTAAATAAACTTCAGCTGGAAGACTTAATAAATAAATATGAAACATTAAAACTCAGATTCTGGGCACTGGAGACTGCTCCAAGTCGCTAATATTCCCCAGTGCAATCCTCACACAATGCTTGGAGAGAGTGACTATTAGCTGCGTTTGACAGGTGACATGGAGGTGCACAGGGATCATGGTGACAGAGCAGCAAAGTGGCAGAGCAGGCTGGCTGACTTGGGCTGTGCCACTGGGTGCTCCCATTCCAAGCACTGCAGAATGTTGCCTTCCTCCTGTTGGAAATGAAGAGCCGTAGAATTCGCAACTTTCCTCCATGGAGCAGATCTTCTTATGCCTAAGATTAAAGCACATACCATTAAAGCACACTTATGCGTAAGATTAAAGCACACACCATTAAAGCACACTTTCAGCCCCACCCTAAAGACCCCCAGATATATAGTTTGTCTTCTTTTATCATACAGAACTCTCAGTGCTGATTCCAACGTCAAAGCACCTCAACTGAGGACCCCAGATCTCCCCATATTAACAAGGTAAACCTGAAAAGTTACGCAAACACTTTGCTTGTCTGGAAAATGAGATCACCAAGTGTGTCTGGAGTACTGAGTTCATGTGTGTAAAGGGTTTAGCGCAACACCTGCCTCATGTCAGACACTGGATTAGCCACAGCTGTGATCACTGGACACAGATCTGGCCGCTTTCTGGGCTCCTGTTTTCTATTTTATAAACCCACTTTCTAGTCTATAATGCACATCTTTCTAATTCCCATCTTATCTGGGGATGTTGGTCATGTCAATTGCTGAGGGCAGCAGGATCACTGAGAAGGAGATAGATGCTTGTTTAGTAACAGAAATAACTTTCCCTCCGTGTCCTTCGGTTCACATGCCACCCTCTGGTCATTAAGGAACAATTAACACAACCATCGTCGCCTGGCTTTTTTCAAATTTTGATTTTTTTATGAGTCCTTTGCGGTTCAGAAGTGCAATGATTTTCTCTTTCCCCGGGTGGAGTGGTGCAGTCTGAAGCCTGGGTTCTCATCCTTCCACCATGGCTATCTGGAAACCTTGCCTAGATTGGTCTTTTTCCATCCATAATTTTCTAGATTTCTAACACATGAATAGAGGTAGGAAGCAGCATTTTAAAAGGTTATGGAGCTTATTATGGTGTGTAAAGTATCTTCCAATCCCTGACTGAAAGAAGCTATAGCAATATAAAAGATTCAGTGTGATTCTATATGCGGAGTAGGTTCAGGTCAGAACATCAGGCAGGATTTGAGCCCTATCTCTTGCTTCCCTTGCTATTGTGGATTAAAGTCAGTCCATTTTAATGTTCCCAAATGTAATTTTTTTCCTGGTATATCTGGACATGCAGTGCTGAGAAGGATTTAATTCATCGTGCTGTCACGGGGATGATGATGCTGGCTCAATTTGGAGGTGAGGAGGAGGCCATAGGGTGCTGCACTTGCCCACTGTTGCAATCCCGCACAATGCAATATAATTAAGCAGAAGCAGGAGGCACCTAAGCAAACTGATAGATGCCAGACAGTTTGAGAGAAGGGTCAGGAAAGGTTGCACTAGCAGAGTGGCTCCCTGGTGGGGGGCGTTATCAGACCAGAATGGATGAGGAAGAGGGGAGAGACAGAATCAGCCAGGGGACTGCTGAGTGCGGTCAAACTGCTGCAGGGCCATTCTGAGCAAACCACAAAGTATTAAAAAAGAGAAAAAGGCACCCAGGGATTAATTGTCATTCCACTGGCCTGTGAGGAAACTGATACCAAATATAATTGAATTACTTTGTAATTATTTCTTCTAGAGTATTTAACCTAAGCTCATCTTTGGAGATGGATTTTCTCTCTCCATCCCTTTTTTTTTTCTTTTTTGCTTTGCATTGCAAATGGTTTGCATTACAGATATTTTTCTGCTTTACTGTATTATCTTGTGCAAACTACTCTGGTTTGTTTTCCACCCTCTTCCTTGCCGATGGGGTTGTTTACTTATCGGAATTAAAGTCAGAAGTGAGTGTCTTTTGCCAGCAGGATGGGATTTCTAATAAATATGTAAATAATGCCTCTCCTGGCAGTGGCTGGAGGCGCAGCTCTCCTGTGGCCCACCCAGGCCACAGTCCGGGGTGCAGGCAGGCTCGGAGAAGGGGCCAGATGCCCATCAATCTGCACGTCAGAAAGCAATAGAATTAAAGTGAGCCTGAGAGGGCAGGGGACAGAGGAGAGGAGCTAAAGCAGGACATCTGTCCTTGTGGCTGCAGGTGCAGGTCATTTTCTTTGACCTGTGGGTGGTCTCTCAAGGTGGACACAGTCTGTCATAAGGGGACATGGGACGCTCAGCATGGCTCAGAATAGAGAAAAATAAATATTTCCTCTCTGTACCTGGGCTGCGATCACCTCAATAATCCTCATGGCCATGCTGTTATCAAACTCCAGTTACACCTGTGTCACGCCCCATTCTGTGTCGTGGTAATTAACATCTGGTATCTGTCTTCCACCTTAACTCTTAATACAGAAGATATTTGAGGACATTGTTACATTTATCATTCTGCAAAGGAGGAAGTAAAATGAAACTCCTGCAAGTTTCAGGACATGGTACTGAGTAATATTTAAGGGGATGAGCTCCAGAAGCAGATTGTAAGGGATAGTAAATTTTGCTTTCACACTTATCAGCTCTGCACCTCGATATTCTCATGTGTAAATAGGTATGCATCCATTTGACAAGTATTAATTAAGCACCCACTCTATATGATAGAGGACTTAGTATACAGGGTTACAGTAGGAAGCAAAGTGAAGTCCCTGTTGTCAGGAATGCCCATTCTAATTAGCAACAGTGGTACTCACCATGGCGAATTCCTGCATTAAATGAATTAATAAATCCCTGGTATCCAGTAAGCACTACTTAACATGTACTAGTATCATTCACACAACAGAACAGCATGCAGATTTGCTGGCCTTTCAGCGTGGGCTCTGATACCAAAGCAATGCTGTCTTTGATCACATCGGGCCCCAGCCAAATCTTAGATAACCCTGCTTGAAACTCCAAAAGACTGGGACCCCGGGGACCTGGTCAGCAGGATCCAGGACAGAGCAGCAGATGAGGGTGGCACAGCTAGCCAGATGGAGTGTAGGGGAGCCCTGCAGTAGCAGGGGGACAGCCATGTGACTTCTTGACACCCTCCGCCTACTTCCTCTGGGACTGTCCCAAAGCCTTGGTGGCCCAGAATATCTGCTTTTGGTGATTGTGCCCCAGCTACAGTTATACTTCATTCTTGGACCCAAACTGGTTCTCCTAAAGATGCAGCTTCCGTTACACAGCACAGCCAGCCTGGTTTTCTGTCACTCTGATTCTCGGCGCAGAAAAGTTGGGTGGGGCTGGCGGGGGTTGGGGGGACCTCCTTTTTTTGTGCTCTTCATCCTCTGCCAGCTTAATGGGTTTTGTGCAATGAATTCCCGGCAAGGAAATACAGGGGTTGAGTAGTGCAAAGTATCTGAGTTTTGTCGGGGTGGCACGCTTCGGTGAGTCTCTCTCTGTGATGAAGGGAACAATTAATTAGAGCCATAAATTATGGATTACTAATCACTACACATTATAAGGGGAAAACAGGCGGCTCAAGTTGGTACTTTCAGGACTGTATATTTTCTTATACGAGCATGGCCTCCTCTGGGGCTGCTTGCCTTCCCCCTTCCCTTCTCCCCGGACATCTGACCCGGTGACATCCCAGAGGCATTATTGGCTTATTCACTAGAAAACCAAATGTGCTTTCCTGGCTGCCTCAAGGATTAAATGTCATTAGGAAGTGCTGGAGCCACCAAGCAGAGTGGCTGATACCTTTTGGACTGAAGCCACAGCCAGACAAAAAAACAGTTTGTTTCCTATTAAATAGCAGCCTCCAAATGTCATCAAGCCGTGGAGATAGACACGCAACATCCCTTCAAAAGTAGAATTATTCATTTTGGTATTAGGCAAGAAGACAAATTTCAAAATGAAATTTCTAGTATCATAGAATGTTAAGCAGCTATTAAAATGTTATTTACATAGAGTTTTAAATGATATGGAAAAATCTTATAACCTTAAGCACAAAAAAAGAGATAAAAATTACATTAATATACAGAATGATCTTAAGAACATTTTAAAAGCATAGGGGAAAAATTTGAAGAAAATAAGCCTAAATTTCAGTACAGCAGAGATATGATTTCTCTTGCTCTTTTAAAAAATGTATGAGTTTTTCCAAATTTTTAGAACACGAGTATGCATTACATTTATGCATAATATAAGTATAATAATACTTTTAAAAATCTCTCAACCAGCAATGATAATCACACTGATCAAAGGCACTTGATCATTCCAAAATGGTGGCCTTTGATTGTCCCAGGCAGAGGCAATGAATAGCTTGGAGGAGACACTTTCTTACCTGTGCATTTTCTTTGTTGCTCATACTTTTGGGAGTGTTCTTGGTGTCTGGGGACCCATGTCAGTGCTCAGAACCAGTGAGTAGAGTTTTTCAAAAATTTGCTTGACAATAATGCAAAGAAAACATCGTAGGGGTTATGGAGTGAGGAGGCTTTCACAGGGCTATGCAGGCATTAAACACCAGTCATTTAGAATCACGGGCAAGCAGTGAAGATGAGAAACAAGTGGACACTGGGAGAGACAATTGGGAGATTAATTCAATAAGCCATAATAGTGGATTTCTAAAGGAGAAATGAACAGGAGAATTATTTATCAACAATGATTCCTCTTTTGCTGGCTCTAGAAGCCCTAGATGCAGGGCAGAGTGACACTTGCCTGTAATCCCAGCACTCTGGAGACTCAGGAGGGTCACAAATTCAAGATCAGCCTGGGCAACTTAGCAAAACCTTGTCTCAAAATTTGAAGCATTTTTTTAAATTGAGGGATGGCTGGGGATGTAACTCAGTGCAAAACCCCTGCACTCAATACCCAGTACCACAAGGAGAAGGAGGAGGAAGATGAGGAAGAGGAAGAGGAGGGCAGCAGAAGGAACAACTGGAACATGTATGTGCCGGCTGCTTACTTAGAGATGGCTGTGATAACAGTTATGTTATTACATAACAGAGCATCACAGACTTAATGGTTAAACATAAGAAACATTTGTGACCTCTATTTCTGAGGGTTAGGAATTCAGAAGTGACTGTGAGGTCTTAAGGTCCAGCTTAGGGTGTCCTATTCACCAACGGTGAAGACACTGATCAGAGCTTTGTTCATCTGAAGGACTGACTGAGACTACAGAACATAACTGAAAACTTTCTCATTGGCTGTCATCAAAAGCCTCCTATCCTCTCCACATGGGTGACTCCATAACAAGGCAGTTTCTGATCTCCCCAGATGGGGTAAATCAGAAGCAAGGTACTGAAGTGCTTTTCCTCACTAGTCACTGAACTCACACACCATCCCATCTGATTTTAATAAAAAGAATCTCTAAGTCAATCACATGACATAGAAGGAAATTCTACTTTTAAAGTGTCCTAAATAATTTTTAGACATATTTGAATTCACCATGTTTTCTAGATCATAAATTTCATTTTTTACCTGGGGTAATTTTTTTACCAGGGGTCATTAAAAGATATAAATCAAAATAAAAAATAAAGATGAAAACAGGAAAACAAAAAGAGAAGCAAATCTCAAAGATATATAAATATGGAGCTTAAATAAGAAGCAAGAAATATAAAATTTAGAATTTCTAGATTTTATATCAGTGGAAGTTTTGAGTAGGGCTAAGATTTCTTAAAAGAAGTATAGAGGCAGTGCAAAGGCAAGCAGAAACACTGGAATGACACCCAGGATTTGGAGGCAAATTTATTCATGTCAAAGCACACTGATCAGAATCATTCCCAGAGTATAGGCCCTGATTTCTGGTGTTCTAGGACATATGCGGGATAAACAAAAAGGAATTATTGAGCCAGAATGGCTTGACAATTGAGGATTGGTTTCCAAAATGTTCATCACAGTGACCTGCTATGCATCACAGCAACCAGCCATTTCTAAGAGACAGGAGCAACAGGAACTGGAACAGGAACTGTTACCTGGGCAACCAAGAAACTGAAGTGCACTGGCTGGGGGAGGGAGGGCTTTCTGTAACAGAAGAGGGTGAGAGACCAGAGCAAAAAATATAAATAAATAAATAGTTAAGAAGTTTTAGAATTCTGAGGACCTGAACCGAGAACACGTTTGCTGGTGGGTCAGAAATGGAAAGACCAGGGACAAGAAGGAAAACTGAAGATGTTCTATCAGAGTGCCAAGCACACACACCCATCAAGGGCAAACGCCGAGTGGAGCTGCTCCTGGCTTGGTGAAACATAAGGCTAGAGGACAAAATGGGACGATTCTCTAAAAATAGTGATATTTTTTAATGTTTTATTTTGAACTAGACTTTTTCTAAGTTACACTCTAACTTCTAGGAGGCAATCAATTTTCTTAATTTGTGGTTTACCCATTTCTTTTGCACAAATAGGCAAATGTGTGTTCACTTTCTTATCTCCTCTTTCTTATGTGAAGAGCAGCATAGTATACATGTTCTTTATCACTTTGAAAACCTATGGCACTCTAGATGTTCTTTGCACTCTTTTCTTTAACAGCATGTCCTGGAAATCATTCCACATCAACTCAAAGAGACTTTTCTTCTTTTTAGAAAAATGTTTGTGTCACACTCCACTATGTAAACATAGTATAGTTTATATAACCACTCTCCTATAACAGGTACTTAAACTGTTTTCAGTTTTCGCAATCACAAACAATGCTACAATGAATAGTCCTGTATGTTGCCTGTGTACAGTATTTTTTTCATTATTGGAAGAATATCTTCAGAGTACATTGCTGGCTGTAAGACTGACTGCAGGTTACAAGGGAAGGGCATATGTGGTTTTGCTAGATACTGATAAATTTTCTTTCACAGGAATTGAGAGGGGCTGTTTCCCTATAACCTCAGTGCCAAGCCATGTTGCCATATTTGTAAGTATTTCTCAATCTGATAAGTGATAAATAGCACTGCAGAGTGTTTTTGTTGATGCATCACTTCTTAGAAGCAAGCTTGAACATTATTTCATCATTTGAGCACTTTTGTTTATGAATTGTCTGTTCATGTCTTTCTTTTTCCCTTCCTCCTAGTTTTTGGTGCTTTTCTCTTCAATTTTTAAAGTTTTTATTTTATTTGGAACAGTCGTTCTCTATTTTTGGTGTATGAATGTTTTCAATATTTCCATCTAAGTTGTCACTTTTTCATGGTTTTGTGATACAAAGACTTAAAATTTTTGTGTATTCAAATTTACTTATCTTTCTTTTTGTTACCCTGGAACAAAAGGAAGTAGGAATTTGAGTCACTTATTGTATATTAATTGACTTAATTTATGCCCTTTACCCCAATCCAACTGTCATATCATTAAATATTTCTCCCCATCCAAGGCAGAGGTTTCCTTTGTTTACTTCTTGTAGTCCTTTCCTTACCCAAATGGAAATAAGTTGGAACTATCTTAGTCTAAGGAGAAGTCTCCTTTAAGGAGAAGGTTTTGTCAGGTTATTCACTTCTACCAAAGCATTTCTCTTTTGCTAACTCACCTTGATTTCTACTCAGATTTCTTGGCTATGTTCAATATATTATTTTACTTGTCACTCAAAGAACTCTTAGCAGTCTACCACCACCTACTATCTACCCAATAACTGGAAAAACAAATGTTTAACACAGAATACAGCTAGCAGATTCTATGTATGGGTATAAGCACCTGTTTCACAGAAGACTATGCTGTAGTGTCATTGAATTCCAGCTGCTTCTAAATAAACTCTGTGCCAGGTACTTGGGGTTCCATCGGAGAATCACAGCCACAGCCCTATCCCTGTGGAACTCACAGTCTCACACAAATGGAAAATAAATACACAAGACGAAAGCAGCCTTCCCGGGAGCCAGGCTCTGCCATGGGGACAGGGAGGAGACCCAGCAAGGCGACGAAGCACACCTTCCTGTGAGCCAGCCAGTGAGTGGGCTGGGAAACCAGATGATCCCTCACACCCACCCGCACCCAGTAAACAGCAGGCTGATTTGGAGGACTTGGTGAGATAACAGCAACAGGGGTAAAAGGAATAGCTTGGTGCTCGTGTTGTTTGATTGACTTTGTAGGCCAGGGGCTGGTGGTCTGGGCATCTATTTGGAGGATGGCAGTGTACACTGTGGCAACTTTAGGGGATTTCTTTCTGTCTTGTTTTTGAAATCCAATGTTTCGTTCCATTTTACTGTTTTGTTTTGTTCCTGTATCTGGTATTTTGAAGATAATGATATGAAGTATAACAACCATTGTCAAATTCCTATCATCTTGTTTTGAAAACTTATATAGCTATTGTTGCTTTTTATTGTTGTTGTTGTCATTTTGCTTTTGTTGTTTTTTTAGGTTTTTTTGCATCTTGATTTTTCTGTTTTTTTTCTTTGAAATAAAAACATGTACAACAGATTCTATGAATTAGGAAGAAATTGTTCAAAAGAAAAGACAAATGGTGATGGGGGAAGGAAGAATGGGTAAAAGGAAGAAAAATATGTACATACTAGATAATTAAGGTAATTATACAGCTAGTTTCTGCTTTTCCCCTGAAAAGAATGCTTTGTGCTAATATTGTTTAGACACGATACCATGCCTATGTCCCTGTCCTACTACCCTGATTTGAAACTCGTTCTCATTGCTTATTTATCTGTTTTTCACATGAGAGCAGATTACAACAGGAAAGGGTCTGTACGCAAGAGCCTGTCTCTGGGTTGCAGATTTCTGGCTCTTGGCACCAGACTCAGTCGTTCAGAGAAGGGAAACTCAGGGAGGGCTGCTTAAGAAGGGGTCCTGAAGGAAGCCTGGAACAGCAGGTGAGATTTAGATGGGTGACAAAAGTGGGAGACAAAGAGAGAGCAGAAAGGGGTCATTCCCTCATCTCACTAAATTGTACTGAGCTGAGCAGCTGCTATGTGAAATAGTACTGACTGATTTCCATAAAGGGCAAAAATAGAACCACTGACTTTCTCCTTAGAAAGTACACACATGCATGTACATTCCACAAGATTTTCTCAATTATGTAATATTTTCTAAGCACATTCTGTTCAAATATTTATGACCCAATATATCCAAGCATAGCCTGGAAAAATTTTGGAAGTGGATTTACCATATCTGTAAAATTAATAAAATCTACAGAAAAGAATTCCTCTCCATTTTTACTATTCAAGAGAAAAACTCATATCTGTCTACTAAGCTTTCCTTTTGTGTTCCCCCAGCCATATCATTGAATAGTGAATGCTAGAACCCTCGTTACACTGAGAGAGAAACTGAGATCTCAGAGTGGAAATTTCTTTGACAGAATTACAGAGCCCAGGGCCAGAGTGGGGAACCTGTAGTGCAAGCTCATTCAACCTTTCTTGGCCTCAGAAGTCAACCTTGAAACCAGCATAAGACTAGGTAGAGCCTAGGGACTATTTCTCCAGCACCTGCCCTCAGGCAGGCACAGACACCAGGCAAAAGCCTGATGTGGTCCTTAGCTGTCTTCAGACATAATCAAGTTCTTCTCCCTGTGTAGAGCTCAGAATGCATTTGGACTGGACGTTCTTTTTTTTTTAAATCAGTACCGGGGATTGAACTCACAACAGTGCGCTTGCAAGGCAGGCACTTATGTCACTGAGCTAAATCCCCAGTCCCTGGACATTCTTTAAGAACCCTTGGTGCTAATGGTCTCTGCTTTTAAGCTCCTGGCCTGTGCATGTCACATTCTGTCCTGCTTGGTCTCAGGATGTTCAGAGTGACACAGAACCAACACGGGAACAGCTCCCGGCTTGATGATCTCCAGAGATCCCCACCACCCACGTGGGGGACAGGGTCCCCACAAGCTTGTGCATGCATGTCAGCACTTCAAGGCCTGTAATGCAGCTCCTGACCTCAGAGAGTGAAGGGGGTGGAGAGTTTATCTCTGAGGTGGACAGTTTAGCTTAGAGGACTCTGTACTCAACTAGCAAAGAATGCTGGGAAAGAACCAGCAGAGAAAGTGAGGTCTCCACCCTCCCTCTCTGAGCAACACTGCGAAAGATGAAGTGGAAAAAGTCAAATTACAGAGCATCTAGGCAAGCAGGGATCTGGAAGTAGGATATTAAGCACAAAAGAGCTGAAGTTAACACAAGGCATTATTGGTTTGAGGAGATGGGCTATTTCCCCAAGGTCCATAATTAGAATGGGGAACCTTGTGCATGTAATTAAGAGTAAGAGATTGGTTTAACAACCACAGCTGAGCAAGCCTGAAACTTTTTCCAAATAGCATTTGGGATTAGGATTTTTTTCCTCTCTCACTGTGAGATGTGTGAGAGTTTAGGAAATGGAGGCTAATTCTACTTCCACAAGCATTTTTGTTGCTAATAATAATATGTTTTGCATAAGTGATGTGAAATCAACAAGGTGCCCTACAGAAGCAAGATGGCCTTTGAGGCATTTTTTTCTCCCTCAGGGAAGCTGTCACTGAGCAGCTGATTAATTACTGTAATAATCATAATTTTTAAAATTAAAAAAATTCCTCTCCTATTCATTAAGTACACTGCAGTTAGGTGCCAGAGGTAATTATTGTCTAGAAATACTTCCAAATTATCTTTTCTAATCCAGCCATGCTGACATTTTTGAGAGAAAAAAAGTGTTTTGTCTTTTCTCTTATGATCAGGGTGACATTTGAATATGCAAACAGTGTCAAAGTCTGCCCCATGGATATTTGCTTGAGATATGATTTATGAGGCCAGTCTATTGTATTTGTATGGTGCTCTGGGAAAGGTCATTAGACAAAGAAGCTCTACCTGCTGGGTCTTCAACTCGTCTTGATATTTTAATTGTCGCTCCTGTGCTGACTTCCAGGCATGCCTCCCGCAGAGCCCCATGCCACTGGTTTGTCTGGGCTTTGCACACTCTCTGTCTGTGGTGTGCTTTGTGCCCACGTTCATCCACTCCTAGGAGAGGCAAGGATATTGAGTTTCAGGAAAGCACAAGAAAACTGAAAATCCCACTGTTACTCATGGGGTTCAAATTTCTCTCCAGGCAAATAATGGTTCCTAAGATACAAAATGTATTAGAAGCTCAACACTTGAAATTACAAAAAATCAGGAGGATTCATCTTCGGGGAGGCACTTTCCCCTTCCACCAGTTCTGTGTTAAGTACAAGCAGAGTTAAGTCACAAAATAATTTAGAATGCCCTAAGCCTCATCTCTTTCCACACTATGGCACGGTTCTCTAACCCCTACTGTTGTCAGCCAATGCCTAAGTTTCTCCATGGAAAAGGAATTCAGTTCCTACTTTATAGGAAGTCCCACTATCTTCTCAAGCAGCCTTAAACTCTGTTTTAATGTACTGAAACCTTTCTCTGTATGTTTGGCCAGTTTAATCGTAGCTATGTCCTCTGGAACCCTGTGGAAGAATCTTTCTCCCACATTTCATTTCAAAGAAAGCTATGCAAAAAAAAAAAAAAAATCCATTTATTTTTCAACCAAACATGTTCTCAGATGAACATGAGTTAGCATCCTCTCCAATTTTGTTATAATAATGTTTGCTCTTTTAAAACCATAGCAGTCATGGGCACGCATCACAGTCGTCAGGATGCGCCTGGTATGATGCACATTTCACAGTGTCTCAGGTACAGCTGTACTTCCCGGTCGGCGGGCCGATTGAGAAGACTAACGCGGCATTGTTACAGAGATAGCCTTGGATATATTTATAAGTGTTATGCTGAATTCAGTTGCAAGGAAGGAAATAATCCAACTTGAGTCATTTTAAAAATAAGAAAATGTGTTAGCTCACATAATATGAAATGTAGGAGTGAGATGAGATTTCAGGCTTGGTTCGTTTGGTAGCTCAGGGGCTTCATAAAAGACTGTCACTCTTTCTAGTTCTGCTTTTGGCCATGTACACTGAGGACTTGAATTCTGGTTCTTTTCCTGACTTTAGGATAGCTGCCAAAAGCAAGGGCAGCTATTTGTATGGGTGCAGTTGTTTTGTTGTTGTTTTGTTGTTGTTGTTGTTGTTTTTTACCATGTCTGATAGGAGGACAAAGACTGGCTCTCATACTCTCAAAGATGATAAAGAACTTCTGGCAACTTCTTATGTAGTATTATTAACCAGAGTGGGTCATATACTGATTCACAAGCCCATCTAAGATAAAACTGATCCAAAAACCAAGCTGAGACTCATCAGAATGCTGAGAATGCCTTGGGGTAGAATCCCATTGAGATGACTCAATCTGTTCAGACTGCTGTAACAAAATATCTTGGACAAAGTAATTCATCAGTATTCTACATTTATTTCTCACAGTTTTGAGGACAAGAAAATCCAAGGTCGAGAGACCAGGAGATGCGGTGTCTGGGGAGGGCTCATCATGACTTGGAGGGTGGCGCCTTGCTGCTGCATCCTCTGCAGGGGAGAAGCACTGTGCCCCACCTGGAGAAGGAGGGCAGGCAGCTCTGTGCAGCTCCTTTCAGTAATCACATTCATGAGAGCAGAGCCCTTGTGGCTCGGTCACCTTACAAAACACCCCACCTTTTAATGCTCTCACAATAAGGGTTAAGTTTCTATGTATGAATTTTAAAGGAACATGCATCCATTCAACCCCAAGCAAGAGGTGATTGGAGACCTGATTTGAGATGCCAGGATTTTAAGTAGGAAAGATGCAACCAGCACTGAGTAATGGTCTGTTGTAACAAAAAGCTAGGTTCACAATGATCACTACCTTAAAACATAACAAATATTTCGGTGTACCCCTTAAGTTAGTTATTTGCCCCTTGATTCTCAGCTCTCTTTTATCCTCTTTGAGTTCCTTTAAAACACAGGAGGAGGGAGTATCCCTGTGTTATGGATTAAAAACTGGTGGTCAACTTAACACCAGCCAAATTAAATTAGCATGGTTCTGAGCATAGATGTTCCACCTGAGGAAAGCTGCCAGCATAAATGGAGACGTGGAGAAGACAGATGAGTGAGGCATTGTGGATTTCTCTAAGCCTTGCTGTCTGCGCTGTTGGTTCTCCTGCAGGAGCTTGTCATGTTGGCTTCCCCAGTGTGAGTTTGACCATTGTCATCGGAGGAGCTCAGGACCTTGCTGGTGACAGTGGCTGTGGTTCACTTTGGGGGAGCTCTGGTCCTTACATGGAGCATCGCTTCCTGGCCCCAGAGGGGAAGATGTGTGCAGCTTCATCTCCAGGACAAACTCATCACCTGGCTTCCTGGCTTGTACTCAACTGTGCTTATCATCAGTGGAGCTCGGGACCTCCATGTCACCAAGGATGGCTGTGGTGCTTTTCAGGGCAGTCCTGGTTTTTATTTTGAGTGTGACTGCTCGGCTCCAGTGTAGAACTCTCAACCCCACCATCACAGCTCCTTCACTTCATTGGCATAGACTCTAGCTTCTACTGCTGACTTTTGGGCCTTCCCAACATGGATCTGTAAAACAGACTGGCATGAGTCCTTCTCTGGGCTCTAGACCTCCAGTTGGACTTGTGGGAGTCACTGTCATGGGCTCTAGGTCTTCATCTGAACTCATGAGGGACACTGCTGTGGAATCCAGCCTCTTGGCTGACTATTCTGGGTCTTTAGTGTTGTGGTTAGATTTCCTGCACTTTCTTGTGTTAAACTCTGGGTGACCATCATAAATTATTATAAATTCTGTGTCCTGATTCTAATTGTTCTCCTCACAGCCCCTGACTATAACACCCCGTAAACTACACTTCCCAGCCTTCTTTGCCATCTTACAGTTGGGCTTTCCTAGGATGAGGGATTGTAGGGAGACTTGGAAAGTAGGAGGAGGGCAGAAACCATGCCATTTACCATCTTTGTCAGTGGCTTCAACAGACGCATCAGTGCCTTATAATCTCTCCTTATGATAACAGGTGATCTCCTCTTCTCCTCAAGCCTGGCAATAATGTTGTAACCTAGTGTCTAAATTAAATTCCCCCTCTTTGACACACCTAAGACAGTTTCTACTTTCCTGTCTGGATGCTAACCTATACAACAATGAACTAATCCTGATTCACTTGAGTCAGAACTAAGCATCTGCTGCCCTGGAAATCTGTTTCCCTACCACCAAGTATGCTTACCTGTTTACAGGAGGTAACCACTTAAGACCTCTGTCCTTATCACATCTGTCTTATTTAGGGTTATCTGTCTGAGGGCTGAACAGAAGTTTATAAGGAACAGAAATTTATTGAAAGCACATTAAGATAATAAGACACACATTGTGGTGGGTGTTTCTATGTGTGTGGCCTGGGACTGAAGCCAGTTCTATTCTGGTGTGGTTCTGGAAATCAGTTGCTCCCCCTCTTCCTCGAGGGCCATGTGGGCAGTCTCTGCTGATGTGTTTCTCTTCTCTACATGCACACTACTCTCTTCTTCTTGGATTGCTTTTATTTTCAGCTTTGTATATCTTTCCTCACTTCACAGTTTCTCTATTCCTTGCATTTCATCATAGGTTAGGCTCTGCCTGACCCAATTACCCCCCAACTCTGTTAGGTTCCCTAGTATTTGTCAATTCAGACTCTGAACAGACTGAATCTGGTTGGCCAAGCACCTTTTTCTGAGGGAAAAAAATACCACTATTCTTGGATTGTCTTGGATATTGGCTGCCTTTAGGTCCGGTGCTACCAGTGATCAAGGCAGCTGTGCTCAGGGGTTGGGAGGTAGGGTATTCATAGATGACCTAAATAAAGCTTAAGGTCTTGTTTCACATTCAGGAGCAGAACCAACGGAAACAAAACAAAACCTCAATCAAAAGGAGTGTGAATTTTCTTGCTGCACACTTGCTTGGCCACACAAAACCCAGTTTGAATGCTGTGCTTCTGTGATGTTTTTCCCTTTAATCTGGGCATGCTAACATGTGTAAACCTGTATGAAATGGAGGCTCAGATAAAGAGTGTTTTCTCTGACCACTGAACATAACAGGAAACATCCATACTTCACCACAACAAATGTGACCCTGACCACTGATAGGTATTTATTCCGTTTGTGAAAAAAGAAGACAGCCACAACAAAAAGAACAGTCCAATGGATCTGTATTCAAAGAAACTTTTTAAAAAATAATTTTAGGTCTGGAGGTGAATCTCAGGCAGAGAACACTTGCCGGTGAAGCCCTGGGTTCAATTCCAAAGCTGCATGTAACAATAACAGTAGTAAAAATGTTGCATTTTAGGTCACTGAAATATGCAGTATGATCTGTATTGATTCTTATAGCCTAACTTGAAGGGAAATTCTAAGATAAATGGGATATTCACAGGATGAGATAAGTGTCTCCTGTTTTTTTGTTTGTTTTTATTGCTTTTTGTAGTGAACTGTATCATGCATGGAAAATACTTATATCTTTAAACATCTTATAAGAAACTTTGCAAGGAACAAAACTGCTTAATTTTATTCTGTGGTTTGTTTTTGAAAGTTTCACATGGCCAAGCTGGGTGTGAAAGTGCACATCTGTAACCCTAGGATTTGGGAGATAGAAGCAGGGGAATCTCTGTGAGTTAGAGGCCATCCTGGACTACACAGGGATTTGAAGGCTAGCCTGAACTACATGGAGAGACTCTGTCTCAAACAAAACAAAACAAAACAAAAAAAAACCCAAGTGTCATAGGCAGAAATGAACTCTAGATCAGCAAGCTTGCCCCACATCAAATCAGCAGGCTACCCACACTGTTCCAAGTCCTTTCTTCCCTCTATCTGCTAATTTCTTGCAGGTTTTCCCCTTGGATGCTTCATCCTGGTCTCCAGTGCCCAGCACAGTGCCGGTCCTTCGTCCCTGACCCCAGGAGCTGGCTGTGGTGTCAACCCCCACACTCAAAACTTCGTACAATACCTGGATCCTATTTCTTGTGTCGATTAGCAAGATCTCTGCACGTCTTTCCCATTTTCTCCTTTAGATTTTACTTATGCAAATAAATATTTCAAAATCTAAATAAACGTCACCAGGCTATTTTTCAGGTCTGCCATGTGCCTCTTTGCTTCTAAGTCAAGCAACCCTTTAAAAAAGTCATATATTTACCCTCTTAGGAGAGTAAAGGTACAATCATAAGCTGATTTCAATATTTTTCTTTTATTTTAACCTTTGATATTTTTCTCTCTTCTCATTCAGCTCATTTCTCTCTCTTCACATTGACATGTCTTGTTCATTACCGCCTTTGTTTCTTTTTTCTTACCTGAAGAGAGAGGGTGGCTGTTTTCGCCAGCAATGAAAATCCAACTTCCTGGTTATTCAATGGAGATCAATTTCCGCCTGGGAGACAGAACATACTACATCTGCGAGGCGTGCGAAGTCTGTCAATAGGAATGGACTCGGCTCTCTGTACAGCAGCTGACTGCGGACAGCAGCCCTGGGCCAGCGCCCCAGGCAGCAGGGAGGAGCCCCCCCCCCCGCCCCGCGCAGCACCCTCGTCTTCTTCCCTGACACCCGGGCTTCCGGGTGTGCTCTGTGGGCCCCCAGAAATTGCTGCTGTCATCGCAGCATTGAAATCGGCCAAGTAAATAAAACATAATAGCCCTGGAAAGGACCCTCATGGGAATGACTTTATCACTAGGCTCTAATCTGTGTCACTCCCAGGATGGCATTTTAAGCTAAAAGGAAGTACTCTGACTGGCAATCAGAGGCCTGGGTCAGGAGCCTCCTCAAGGACAGCAGACACTGGGTGGTTCCTAGAGTCAGGTGGGTGGTCAGGAAGACTTGCTGAAAATATTGTGCTACAGAGTTACTACGCTTGCTCTTAGGGTCACTGGGGAGCAGACTCTGCACTCCTCACTTCAACTACATTTTGATCCCACACTGCATTTCAGACACAAATATTTTAGGCAAAACTTTGCTCACATCAATTTTTGTGGAGAAAGTATTTTCCAGCGAACTCCATTAAACTAATTTAATTCCTTGATCAATGTTCCATATTGCACAATTTAATCATTTGTAAAATTTCCCATTTTCAGTAGCATTATTTCTTTTCCATTTTAATTTTATAGCAACATTGGAACATCTCTGAAGTTTAAATGATGGAGTCAAATGGCAGTTTCAATTTGCTGTGGTTAAAATATCCTCTTACCTGAGATTCCTGAGGCTCCGGGAGGTTAACTGACTTGCCTACAGTTGCACAGCTGGTAATTGGCAGTGGTGAGATTCCAGCCTGAGCATGTTACAGTCTGCTACTCAGCTTTTCATCACACTACTTTTTTGGAAAAAAGAGTGTGACGGTACTATTGCTACCTATCTACTGGGGTTAACATAAAGCATGACCGACATATGAGAAAGTACATTTGTAAACTCTAAAGCACTGTTGTTGTGAGTAATACTAGATTAAGATCCATCTCTGGATTTAGAAAACCACAGGAATGAGTATGCCATTACTTGGGTGCATGCCACTAGACCAGTGAGTTTTGCTTCTTCATGATTGTGTTTTGGCAAACGCGTTACAGACCACTTTAGCTGGTCCTAGGAGCTTCTTCCAGTGGAGGAGACAATTGGGATGGGCTGAAGGTAAACCTAAGCATCACAACTGACTACAACAGCAAAGGCGGTCTTCAAGGGGATTCCTTTATATCTTAAGCAAATATGGTTATCGGGTAAGGTCCAACTGAGGCCCTGGATCCATCAAAAAGGTCTAATTTAAAGGACTCATCATCAAGATATCAGAGAGATGACAATTCCTGGCACAAGAATCACTCAGTAAAGATTCTCAGGTACTGTGCTAAAAACCAGTGTGTAAAAAGACCCTAAGTCAGTCTCAAGCAGCTAACAGCTACTTAGGAAAGATAGGGATGCTAACACACACACACACATACACACACACACAGACACACACACACGCACACTCACACATAAGACTGTGCAATACAGAAGCCATGGCCAAGGCTTAGAGGAAGAACAACTACTCCACATGAAATGCCTTTCTACAGAAACCCCCCTTGAAGATAGTTTTCAAGGGCAAGTAGGAGAAAACTGCCAGACCAAGCAGATGGAGCATTCCAGGGAGATGCAAGGGCACAACAAAGACTGGGTGATGAGTGAGATTGGTGTGTCCAGGGGGGCACGTGCTGAGCTGCTGGGCTCAAGGACAATGCTTCCCTAGAGGAGAGATGCTCACAGAAGCCCCACGATTAGCCACCTAGGCACAAACCCTCACTGTGTCAGTCTTCAGTGACTGGATCCTCAACCAATTACATAACAGTTGTGACACTAAGTTTTTAATCATTCAGTAGGGACAATACCTCCTTTTCAGGATTGTAAGAAATATATAACATAGTAATGGCAGAAAAAATAAAGTAGTCATGGAACTGACTAAGGAACATTCTAAGCATTCTACGTAGGCTGGTTTCATTAGTCCTCACCACCTTATGAGGTTGTACACTATTGTGTCTTCTTTATAGATGAAGAAAATGAAGTATATAGTGAGTGATTAGGTAATTTGATCAAATTTATACAGCTAGCTAATAAAGAGCTGTGATTAAGAGCCAAGCATTTAGGATCTAGAACCTATCTTCCAAATTGCCTCGTGTGAGATCGAGAAGGCCAAAAAATAATGGTCACTGTTGCTGTTATTGCCATTATTTGCTATGAAGGTCAAATCCATGTGATCTGAGGACATTGAAGTACTAACTTGTCCCACATGTTTAATGCATACTTAAGGGTACATTGAAATACGAAGGTGGTTTTGAATATTTGTCCAACATTTAGTTACAGGAGAATCTGACCTCCTGGGGTGTGTGGAGAAATAGAACTCAACACAGCACCACCTGGCCTCTCTGCTCTTGCCCCAGACAGCTCAGCTCTGGATCCCAGCTTACACAGTCCAAGAAGCCACAACAAAACCACAAAAGCAAGTAACCCATTCTGCCTAGCCCTCTGTGTCATCTGGCCCTCGAAGCTCATGTTCCTTCAGTGCCTTGGTCATCTTTCGTGTAACTCATTCGGAGCTCCCCAGAAGGTATTCTGTTAAGGAGCACGTACGTCTCTGTCTGGTTGCATTTCCAGCAAAGTCTTAGTGCCCCAGACACACTTTATAGGAAGCTTTCCAGATGACTTGCCCCTTAGAGCCCTGCACAGTCAGTCCCTAGCCTGGAAGAGGAAGGACAGTGCTCAACCTGCTACCCATGCACAGGGCACATCCGTAAGTGGGAGAAACTCTGTCTGTGCAGTGAGGTTAGACAGTTTATAGACCACATGAAAGGAAACAGAGTCAAGGGGGGTGAGAAGGAAACAAAGAAGATTAAAGAAAGTGGGCTGCCAAATTCCAAACGCTGACCTTTTTTTTTACTAAACAACTTGATTATTTTGCAGAGCAGTTAGAAACCATTATCCGGTATCTCTTAGAGTTTTCATAATCTTTGCATCCTCTCATCACACGTGTCCAAAGAAAGGAGTGCTTGGAGTGAACAGATGACAGAGATGTGCACGTCCTTCTCAAGGCCTGCCTGGTGACAGTGTCGCAGATGTCAGCAAAATCTAATTGAGTCTGTCTTTCACAATGGAGACTTGGCGGCACTTCCGTCACAGTAGTCGCTGTGTATGTGACTGGATTGAGTACAAAGGCCTGAATCATGCCGCTCTCTGAAGGAAAGGAGATTTAACCTAAAATTAGAAACCTTCATGAACAGAACAGGCCATAAATTAAAGATTTCCTTTACTTCTGGGCATCAAGAAATTAATTCTGTGTTCATTTTCATGTTTATGCTGTATTATAAAATAAAAACCTATTTTCACCAACTTGACTTATTTACTTTATTAGTATCAATTTTCTACTAATGAGTACCAGGTTGGGGGTAAGGAAAGCTTTGAATTCTCTGTGTCCCAAGGGACACACACGTAGTAGTAGATGGTCTTTAAATGTTCATCGGATGGAAGGAGAAATCCTATTGTCTTGTATTATGCATGTAATACATTTCAAAATGGTTAAATTGTAATCTTTCTAAAATAGTGTTACCCAGCTTTACCAGGAAGTCATATTTTGCTCTAAGCATATTCCATTTCTTCAATATTTCCAAACAGGTAACTTTCAAAGAATTTACACAACTGCTTCAAAACTTAGCAATTAAATTCATGCTTACTTCCACAGTAATGAAAGAAGTACACTGAAAGGATTTGCTAGAGAGATCAGGGGACCTCCCCAGTTGACGGCAGAGTCAGCACTTTCTGAGGACCCTGAGAGTCTCCTATTGTCTTCCTTCTTAAGTCCCCATCCACATTTCAGGGACCTGCAAGCCTGGGGCCACTGCTCTTTAGCAAAGGGTTAAGGTGGCATTTGTTCTTGGAGCATTTTTTTCCCCAGGATTTCCATTACTGCTATAAATTTTTCACTGTGGCTTTTATGTAAATGTAACAAGAAAGGCAAGACAGAAAAATTTATTTGTAAGCTTTAGGGGAAAAATGAGGAATCTGAAACTGTTTATTGAAAATAAATGAATATGGAATGCAGAATAGAGGCCAAGGAAAAAATGAATATTTTGTCTTAAGTATCACACGAATCAACCCCCAGAGCATCCGGTAGAGCTAACAGGGACTGTTTCAAGGACAGCCAAACACACTCTGTTTCTTCTGACTGCAGATGGACCAGGGTTAAAATCCAAACTCTCCCTCATTCTAAGAGGCCTTGGATCCCATTGAAAACCCAGTCCTGAGCTGGTGGCCAGAAAACTCTGAATTTGAGTCATTATTTTCTCCATCATTTAAAGCCTTTGCCATCTTCCACCCATCACAGAAAAATTTATTACCCCCCACACACATACCCACTTCTGATAGTTGCTATTTTCAGTGTGCAAACTGGGTTTCTTGAGAGAGGGAATTATTATTCATATCTGCACACATGGCAACTTGACACATAGCAGACCCTTAATCCAGATGTTACAGAAAGGACCTCATTGAGAGCCTTCACTTGTGAGGTGCTTTGTCAAGCATTCTGAGATATTAACTACACATGGTAGGGACCACAGGTCTACCCTGAGATCTCAAGAGGAAGAGGCATGCCACTATAAGGTACACACAGCAGCAGCAGACAGGAGGGTGGGGCTGTGAGCACAATCCCTTACAGTGGTTTCCTGGGGAAAGAATGGGTGAGACAGGATTAGAAGGCTTGGGTTCAGGCAAGCTAAAATAATTTCTATGTGTTCTGGACCAGAAGGGCTGTTTCCAGTTGATTTACACCTGCTCCTGGGGTGACTGGGACAAAGAAGTGATATCCTGGTATCAGAGAGTCTATTAGAAAAGAGATCGCAACTCTTTGGATTTGGTAGTTTATACGTTTTTGTTTGTTTGTTTCTGTGGAACTGGGGTTCAGACTCTGAGCTTTGTTTGTCCCAGTACTCATCCTTTTGTACTCAATGTGCAGAATGTGTTGGGGTCGATTGCATTGTGTAAGGTCAATCACCAAGGTGTCACTGCATTTATAAAACTGATTTGGAAACTGCTAAGAAATAGATGTCAAGTCAATTATCAAATGCTCTCAAAATATGTACTAGTTTATGTTAGATAAGAGGTGGTCTGTTTTCTTTTCCTTTATTCTCCAAGCAATGTGCAAAGACTCAGGCTATTTGCAAAACACTGTCTCCACTTCCTTGCCTGTAATAGAAAGGAATTGAAATACGTTTTAAAAATACACTGTCTTAGTTACTTGTCTCTCATTGCTGAGACATAATTTGATACAACGGAAATGGGGTTAATGCTATGACTGTACCTGACCATTTGGTTAGGGAGCTTCTTGGAATGGCTTTTGGGAAGAGTTTGGAAAGATTCAGAGATTCCGGCTGAAAGAATATAATTGGAATGCATTAGGCTGTGATTTTAGGAGATTCTGATCAGAGCTCAGAAGACCAGAAGGTTGAGAGAAATCCTGTCAGTAAAGGCCAGACTCGGGAGGTTTCTGCTAGGAAGAAGGACTGCATTAGCTGCCGGATGATGTGTGTTACACCTTGACAGAAAGTTTGTCTGACTTGGCCTGTGACGAAGATTTAGGGTGGCAAATTAATTATCCTGAAGAAGAGATTTCAAGGTAGTCTAAGGTTATGGTAGTGGCATAGATGTTGTTGGGGGTTTTTAGCCAGATCTGTGTTAAGAATCAAGAACAAAGAGCCCAGCAAGATGTTTTAAAATTCTTTGGCAGAAAAGAAACTCCAGTAAAGTTGTGGTCTGCAAAGATAGAGCATAGGAGATCTTCACTGTTGAGAAGGAACAGGAGAACACAAAAGACGGCCTGAGGACATCAAAAGAAGCAGCAGGTCTCCACCCTTTGCAGTCTCAAAATTGCAAAAGTAAAAGACTTTGCTTTGGGAAGACAGCCCCAGAGCACCATGTTCCACAGTGGTGGTGCCCTAGGAAAATTGTTCCTCAAAATGTGATTCACGAGCACTTGAACCCTACAGCCAAAAGAGAAGGCACTGTGGCTCTGGCTCCAGCCAGAGGCAGACCTTGACATCATCTGTGTGGCACAGGTTTTAGGTGCATACAGAATGCAAGAGTTGTGGAGTCAGGAAGGCTTCTATCAAAATTTCAGATGGCCTGGGAGGCCATTTTGCCCCTGAGATGGCTGTGTGTGAAGCTTAAAGTGCAGTGGAGTTCCCAGAAGTTTGGAGAAGCCAGGAAAATGGATCATTTGACAAAAGCTGCAAAGAAGGAGCAGAACTTGCCCAAGAGAGAAACCATAGGAACTACAACCACCAGTAGTGCCACAGGGGCAGAGCCACCCAAACCCTCTGGAGTTCACATCTTGCCACACATTATTTCCAAAGCTGGCCATGTAACTACAGGACCTAATGTTTGCCCTGCTGGATTTTAGTTTTGTTTGGTGCCCATTGCTTGCAATCCCCTCTGCTCACTTTGCTACCTTCTGCCCTCCATGAACTGTTTCTCCTCTGTGAAGCCTGTCTGCCATGTCACACTGCCTTGGTGCTAGCTGATTACAGATTGAAACCTTACACACTGTGAGCTCACTGAGTCTTTCTTTCTTTAATTTTTGTGTGTCAGGGGTGTATTTTGTCTCAGCAACAAGAAACTAACACAAATACATTAAAAATAATGATCCAGAAAAGTCTAATAGATTATCTCAATGATGGCTTAACCAAAACTGCGGTATCTTGGGCTGTGTAATGAATGAGCTCTATGAGTAGGTGCACATTCTGGGGTGCTGTCTTACTATGACCCAGGAGTCTGCTGGTGTAAGAAGCAGTCATAGCTGTGATTACAGGAAGTCATTTGGCACTGAGCAGTCCTATTGAGTCATCACTCTCATTCTTATATATGACTGAAGTTTTCCTCCTTTTAATTAAAAAAGAAACATTCTGGCATTTCATAAATAACATCACTGGTGATGCTGAGAAAAGAAAAGCACAGAGGATGGAGAAGCCAGAGCAACAGAACTATGTACAGCTTGTCCTTCTTTCTTGTCCTCAGCAAATGACTTCTGCTAGTCCTCACAATGGCAGGAGGGAGGAGAGGAAAACAAGAGAGGGGCTCCTTAAGTGTTTAGTGCTGAGAAAAATAGTAGGGAAAAAAGCCATGGGTTATTTGAGTGAGAACCAGACTGTCCTTGGCACACTGTTAGGACTAGGATGGGTATGGAGATGAAGCAGAGATAGAAACTGAGGTGTTGATGTGGGTATCTTTACTGCTATTTGGGAAAGAATGACCTAATCTAGGTTTGTTTTGTTTTGTTTTGTTTTGTTTACTAGGGATCGAACTCATGACCTCACACTTGCCAGACAGGTGCTTGTGCCACTGAGCTAAACCCCTAGCCCCATAATCCAGTTTTAAAAGTCCTAGAATTGGGCCGGGGATTTAGCTCAGTGGCTTAAGTGCCTGACTGGCAAGCACGAGGTCATGAGTTTGATCCCCAGTACCAAAAAAAAAAAAAAAAAAAAAAAAAGTCCTAGAATTTAGAATTTTCTGGAGCCAAAACTTAACACTACCCTGAGCTTTTTTATTTTTTTGATACCCATGATACAATATAATAATCCTAATCCTTTCCTTTGCTCATGCTATGAACTCTCTTTGATATTCTACCCTTTGCAATGTATGAGGACAAATACTCTGGGTACCTGATGGTCTAGGTGGGCTAGAGTTTAGTCTGAGGTTCTGTGCATTTCCCAAATGACACAGTGACCCTTGTCTCCAAAGCCCTTCTCTCCAAAGAAGTTGGTTGATTTTGAATTTTTTTTAGATCTCAAAGTCTGAAGTTTGATACAGATGTGTCTTGGCAAATTGTCCTGAGCTCCAAGGAATGCTTTGAGATAGGAATTTATTAGATCATTTCATCTTTTCAAAGAAATACAACTTTTCTGATAACAAAATCACATATAAAATTCCAATTTATAAATTTATGAAAAGTAAAAGTGGTTGAAACTGAGAAGACCAGAGATTCTGGCTGAGGCTGCTCCTCGGGTATCTTCTTCTAATGCCTGGCACCATAGAACACAATTTGAAATCCATTACTCTATTACCATTCAAACAGATCATAAGTTAAGCAAAATTTCCAAGCATACATAGAATCTGGCCCCGGCAGAAGGTGAGTTTAGAGCAGGAAACACTCCTTTCAGTCCTTTACCCAGGCTTGGGTTTTCCTCATATGTGGGTGGAGGCACATGTCATGTGCAGACTTGTTCATGAAAGTCCAAAACAAGCCAAGAAAAAATCAAATGGCAGAGGTCCCAAAGGAGATGTCTCCTTGTGCCTTGGGCATTATGGCAGCCATTCCTCCAGCCTAACAACTCTCCACGGCAAAAGCAAGGTACAAAAGGAAAGATCTACCTTCATTTCCATTGAGAAAATAGAGAGATATTTTATGATGATAACTTAGAAACATAAGAACAAACTTTTTTCTCTAGGCTGAAAATTTTGAAGACAGGACTCTATCAACTTTATCACTGTGTCTCCCATAGCTTTCAGGACAAGTATATAAAATATGATCATGAATATCTAAATTTTAAAAAAAATTATTACAGTAAAATACACATTGTATAATTCTTCTCAAAATAGTCTTCCTTGCTTTGCACACGCATATTCCATAATGATTTCCATACTCTGGAGCAAGTATGAAGTCTTTGTTCATGTGTGTCTTTACTTGCACTCTCCTGGCTGCTGATATGTTCTAAATGATTTGAAGAGAAGCCAGAAATCACATAGCGCTAGTGGTGCAACTGGTGAATAGGGTGAATGAGGGTGTACCGAAACGCTTTCATTGGACAAAAATTGCCAAATAAATGATGATCAAGGAGGGGTGCTCAAAAACACAACGAACATTTAAAATTAAAAATTTATTATAATAAAAGATAAATTGCAATTGATACTCTTCAAAAAACTTGAAATATTCCCCCTGACTTTAAGCACACTTATCAGTCATTCTTGGCAATGTGTCTTTTACTGTAATAAATTTTTTTAATTTAAACATTCATCACATCTTTCAGTCAGTCTTTGCATCTAATAAATGGATACTTAATAACTCTTGTTTGTGGAATAAGTGAATAAGTTAATAATACATGTACTCTTTGTTTCAGAAGTACTACGGTATCTCACCAAATCCAGGTAGAATCCACTCAAAATTCAAAAGAAAATGTATTGTGGAATTACAAAATTGGAATGATGATACTCTTAAGTGTCAACATTTGGCATGGCGTCTAGCACATAATAGGCTGTTTTAGATCCCTTAGATGGATGTGGTCGTCTTTGGGGAATAGTCTGAATACTTGCTGTTACCCAACTTTCAGGCATATAGTAAGGTTATGCTTCCTGGCCTTAACATGGGCCATATGACCAAATCTGACCAGTGACTTAAGGGTTAAAGTGAGGTGTACAATGACTTGGTTGACTGATGGCTGAAACAGGGCTATCCACGACTCTTTTCTCTCTGACTAGAAACAAATCAAACAGTGGCTGCTTCACATGGCCAGGACCAGAGAGAGTGACAAAGTGATCACAGTGCGGGAAGGGCTGACTGTAACGACCCTCAAGGGTCAGGCAGTATGAGTAAGAAATACGCATTTTGTGATTTAAACAATAGGGTATTTTAAAAAAATCACAGTGTAACTTGGCTGATACTACTTTACATACTGCTAGACACACTACGAAACAGCCAAACGCTCTGAAGCTTTAATCAACTGCCAAGTTCAGCTCTTGTTCACCAGCAGCAGCCGGTTGGCGAGACAGCAGGTAAAGGTACCTTGTGCCTCAGTCGTTCATGATCCATGACACTGTCTTGTGCCACATTAAGCCCATAGTTCCTAAGGTCACTTTGGGTGCCTCTCCACTGAGCCAGACTGCATTAATCTAGTCAATGGGCACACCTAATGAAAGGAAGTGGACAAATGTACGGCTATTCTCAAGGACAAGAACTGGCTATTAGTAAGCGCTTAACCATCTCTGCCACAAATGTGTTCGGAAAACATTTGTTGAAAAAATAATGAAAAAGCATAAATGCAAAAGAACAGCATGTTTATAAAGAGGATTCTCCGAGAGAACAGATCACTGAATCATCTGACCCAGGCAGGCAGATATGCGAGCTTTGATGATTCTACAATGGCTTTGCAAACCGTGCCCCTAACCTAGTACCTCAGCTGCGGCTTTTATGAACCCAATCCACATTGTTTAATGTCTCATACCTACATCAATATGCAAAATATTTACCAATTTACAGATCATGGGCTCTGTCCAACTAGAGAGACTTTCGTCACTTCAGCTGGAATGAGCACCAGTTTAAGAACTGACGTGCTAATGCTGCTGGCTGAATCTGATCCCTGCCTCTGACCCTAGCCTTGAAGACCACATTTCTCAAGCCAAATGATAGGTTAAGAGCACAGTCTATCCCACAGCACAGGAAATAATAGCAGAATTCAACAAATGAGACTAAATTGCATTGAAAAATTTTCACCAGCAAAGGAAACAAGAGCAAAGAGACAATCTACAGAATGGGAGAGAAGTCTTTGCCAGATCCTTGTCTGAAAGAGGATCAATCTTGACAAGGTCCAACCAAAGGCGGAGACTGGAGCTTCTCCCTAGAATGGAATGCATTCATCCTTCCTCCTTCCCCTTTACACCTCCAGGTGATGACCCACCCTAGGATGGGTCTTCCTCTACACCCTTGCGCGTAGAATTGCTAAACCCATTTAGTTAAACTTCTAAATGTCTCAAGTTGACACAATCAATCAACCACTACAATATCTTTAGCCATTAGAGAAATGATGCAAATCAAAATGACCTTGAGATTCTCTTTCCCCTCAGTCACAGTGTCTGTTATCAAGAATAAAAAAAAAAAAATGCCAGCTAGGGATACTGGGAAAAGGAAACCTCTCTGCATGGCTGGTGAGAAATGAATCAACACAGCCACTGTGGAAATCAGTGTGGAGGCGTCTCAAAAATCTAAAGATAGAACTTTGTATGACCCAGTTATACCGCTCCTTGGTACGCACTCAGAGAAACTGACGTCAGCATGCTCTAGAGATAGCTGCCCACCCACGTGCCTTGTAGCGCACTCCACCACAGCCGAGATACAGAAGCATCCGAGGTGCCCATCCGTGGATAAATGGACAAAGGAATGTGGCACAATGCAGTGGTATTCTGCAGTAAAGAAGAGTAAAATTATGTCATTTGCAAGCAAATGGATGGAAATGAAGATCATGTTAATTGAAACAAACCAGACACAGAAAGATAAGGATCACATAATCTAAAACATAGAATCAAAAGATAGAGATGGCATGAAAGTGTGAAGGAGACTGTTATTAGAAAATACTAAGGGGATAGCCATGGGCAGGGTGTGTAAGGGAAAGCAACAGAGGCCATGCATACAATAAAAATGGGTATTCACATGTGAAAATACTGCATTGAAACCCATCTTTGTAAAATTAATAGGCACTAACAAAAATACATTTAAAAGCAAAATAAAAATATATAAATATGTCACTATGCTGGTGGAGAAGATAGATACATGCATAAATAAATAACTCAAAAATAATGAATTAAGCATGAAATAAACATTTAAAATATGAGTTGCTAATGGTAACGACATTCTATCATCAGTTAACATTTGAAGACTATATGTAACTTGATATAATCTTTTTTTCTTTTATTATCCATTTTACCTCATGATGTGGTTGATGAACTCTATCTAGGAGAAGTAACAGTTACTGCTACTGTTGTGCCCAGTGCATTTTCTAATTTACTTATACTTGAAAACATTCATACAAACATTAATGCATTGTCTCTTGGCAGAGATCTTTTTGTACCCTTTCTCATTTTAGGGCCTGGTTTAGTTAAAACACAATATGATAAACCCAAATTTTGCGTCCCTTGGTGTACCTAAACTACACAGAGTCCTAAAAGTCAGTAGATGAACCCCACTCACACTGTACAAATAGGACTCAGCCTTTAGGGAGCTTGGCTCTCACACATGACAATCATCTGTCAATGATCAACTGAAGGATGAGGGTGAATGTACATAACAAATAAGAATAAAGCTTTTAAAAAAGACCATAGGGTCTAACAAATGAAAAGATTTAAATATTGATCCATACAATATTAAATTTATTCTACTAAAAAGGCACAGAACTCTAAGCATGGTGGTATACACTTGAACTCCCAGCACTTTGGGAGGTTGATGCAAGAGGATTACAAATTCTAGGCAACACTGGGACATAGAGTGAGACTGTCCCAAACACAAACAAAAAAATCTTCCTAAAAATATTGAAGATAAGTGGAAACTGACAACCACGGAATTGCCCCAAGACGCACGATGGCATAAGAAAGAAACAGACAGAGGAACAAGAGATGGAGGGAGTAGGCATAAAGGCAATGAAAAAAAGAACTGGAAAAAAAGAAGATAGAGCTTTTAGATGGGAAGGGAACTGAGAGAAGGAGAAAAGAGGGGGAAGAAGGTTAAGGGTTGAAAAAGAATAAAATTATCTTACATACATGCAGTAACCCAGGATCAATTAACCATTATGTACTACAAATAGGAACCAATAAAATAAGAATTAGAGAAGAACAGTAGAAGTAAAAGGCTATAGATACAGGTAATCAGAGAAGGCTTCACAGGACAAGAGGCATTTCAGGAGGTTGGGAAGAGCTAAGAAACATGCTCACAATCAGAAAGGGCAATGGTAGGACAGACTTTCAACACAAGCGCAGTGTACACAATATTCTGCTTTTCCCCTTCTTGGCATGCACTCTGTTCCAACTCATGCTCTCTTTTGTGGCTGTCTTATCCTTAGACTGTGAGGACTGTAAAGGCAGGAATGGTCCAGTCTCTCCACCTTTTTGGTTTTCTACCACCAGCTATAAATTCTAGGTATCTGGTAAGTATCTGTTGGTTGAATAATTAAGGGTAGAATAACTGAACAGTAAAAGATGCCAATCTAAAATTCAACAGCACAACTTACAGGGAAACCTGCCGCAATCCCTATTCTGTAGAGATTGCTGCTCCGCCCTTCCCTGTGCTTGTCCTTGCTTCCTACTGATCAGCGTATGTCCAGCGATTACCGGCAGCTGGACCTGCTCTTCATCCAGCTTGGCTCCATTACCTGATGCTTGGGGTGGTTCTGGAAGGATAAATTAGAATTTAGTAAACTTGGATTGAGAGTTGCAATTATTTTTACTTTCAAAAAGCCTTTGACTAAATTATACACTAAGTGGGTTTTTTTCTTTCTTTCTAAAAACATTGTGGAATTAAAGCCATCTTTCTCTTCAATGATAAGGAAATGGCACAGACCCAGGAATGAAAGAACTGAACCAAAAGGGCATTTTGTGATGGAATGTTAATAGTAGAATCATCCAGGTATAAATTTCTTGACCACTCTTAAGTAAAATTTGATGAATGAAGTAGAAGAGAAAACACATAGTTAAATCTCCAAGTCTGCATTTAACAGAACTTTTTTTATATGAGAGAAGAAAACTCCTATACTTTTCTCTGAACCATTAGGAGAAGTCAGGAGGTCAGACTTTGCAAGGATATTTCAACACAGACAAGAATAAAAGAACAAAGTTATAACTGGGTAGGGGAGGAGGGAGAAAGTCTAGTCTACATTTAAAGGGCACTGGACTCTGAGTGACCCTGAGAATTTGATTAAATTATCCAGGAGAGAGTTTCCATTCCCTGAAGGGAGCCTAAAGCCTGTAGGGTCAAGAAGACATTGTAACGAGGCAGAAAACATGGCTGCACCCTGCTTCCACCCCTCAGTCTCCCACTGCTAGAACCGTGGATGCGGCTTGGGCTCATTTCACACATGATGAAACAACGCTGAAAAGCTTCAGAGAAAACAACTAAAATTACCAGCAGAATGCAATATATGAAAATGAATCAGAATAGATCCATCTGAGGAAAGTACAGTTAAGAGGGGATGTGTGTTGAGTCCTTTAGAAGAGTGTGGAGAATGGCGTGTCACATAAAGTATCCACTGACTACACGCGAAGTAGAAACTAGCTCCTAAATCTGAAAAAGTAAAATTGGGCCAACAAAAGAGTCAGTGTGTGTCCATGTGTGGTTCTTCCTTATTTCTTTTCCTAAGGAGGCAGTTACTAGGTATGAGACATTCAATTACATTCTTGGAATACTCATAATAATAAGGTACAGCTCTTCCTTTGATGGAAAATTTTGGTGGAAAGAGAGCTATCAAAAATAGATGTGGTGTTGAATTATAATTATGTGGTAAGAAGAGAGAGAGGTCACTGAACCCCATGGCAGAGGTGACACTTGATCTGGACTTTGAAAATGACCCTCACTAGGTCATTGGGCCGGGCGTACAAGAACGTTTCACATCCAGAGGAAAAGCGTAAGAAAACGCAGGTGAGAGAACCGGGTGGCCTGTTCAGGCGACGTGAGGGCTGGAAGGCCAGACTGCAGGGTGGATCCAGCCCAGGTGTGAGGAGCCTCGAGAAGCAGCAGCAAGGGGTTTGTGAGGGAAACAACCATGGTGCTGTGAATAATGACATAGCAGGGTGAGGTGGGCATTTTAGCCTAGAAGCCCAGGAAAGAAAAATGTACGTTCAAAAATATTTTAATAAATTAACAAACAATAGATAATGAGAAAGGTCCATGGGAAAGCCCAATTCTGAGGTTAGTAACATCAGAATCCTGGCCCAGAACAACAAATGGTGTACAGTTTTCTACATCCGTTGGTGATCTAGATGAAGCCTATCTGGGATGGGTGCATCCTTAAATGTGTGGAGAAACAAGAGACACTCAGAGAAAAGGGAAGCATCATTCTTTTCCAGCGCCAAGCTCCTACGAAGCTGAGTGACTGCCCAGCCTGGCTGCCTTTCCCAGGCCATTGTGCTTGGGGATGCAGCTGCCCTTTGGAACTTCTGAGGGCTGCAGTGAATATAAAGGCAGCAGAGTGCAGCTTTTGAGCAGACAGGTGGCACATGGCAGCAGGGCTGGCACAAGCACGGGGTACAACTCTTTGGTGAGTCACTTAGCACCTGTCCTGAAAAGTCTAGAACATCTGTGGGGGAGGTAGAAGAGACCCTACATTTGATTTTGCCAAGGTTCATGGAAACAAACCACATGTATGTCTGGGAGAATGGAAGCTGGAAAGAACCAAAGGTTTCTCGTCCTGCTGCCTGCTGGTGCTGAGAAGACATTTCAGAGCACTCAGACTTGAGCAGAGGAAGAGGCAGGAGAAGTGAAGAGGTTTAGTAGAAAACTCTAGGCTAAGAGGCTGAACCTGGATAGTGATGAGTTGTAAAACCCAGTGAGTCCCAGATGGAACTGGTAGGAAACTCCTCAAAGATAAAATGTTTGCTCATGATTAACCTATCTTGTAAATAGAACTTTCGTTTATAGCTCACATAATTATTTTATGCTCAGCATTTCATCTTCACAATTTCATTACAGTTCCTGTTTTACAGTCAGAAAAACTTGGACACCTGGGAGGTCCTTGTTAATTGGTTTTTATGTTGCTATAACAAAATACCCATGGCTGGGTATTTTATACAAAAAAGAACTTTGTTTAGTTCACAGTTCTAGACATTCAAGGGCATGGCGCCACCATCAGCTCGGCTCTGGTGAAGACACCACGGCAGGTGTTAGCGTGCCAATGGGAGCAGGTGTCTGGGGAAAAGACCACATCATGAAGCAGGAAGCCAGGAATGGCAGGGGTCCCCCACCCCAGTGACATAAGGGCCTGCTGCCTGGCCCTGTCTATTAACAGTGACCTGTTAATATTGCCACATAGGGAACAAGCCTGCAACACATGAAACCTTGGAAATGCACCAAACCCCTCTAAACCATTGACAGTCAGAGGCCCAGCCAGGCTGGC
Source organism: Dolichotis patagonum (assembly GCA_004027295.1). Lineage (NCBI taxonomy): Eukaryota > Metazoa > Chordata > Mammalia > Rodentia > Caviidae > Dolichotis > Dolichotis patagonum. The sequence goes on along the minus strand of PVJX010002877.1, from coordinate 72,100 downwards.
ACAGCTGGTTAACAGCAGGCTGCCAGGCGAGAGCAGATCCTGTGAGTCCAGATTCTGCAGTCTGCTCTGCGCTTCCCTGCCTCGCCCCGGTGCTGGGAAATACCTCTGTCTCCTCAGGTCACTGTGCACTTAGAATACCGGCCTCAACTGTATTGCTGTCAAGATGCCTCAGCATGACTAAGGGCACAGTAACAGAAGGAGCTTCCTGAGCCTTGGACTGAAAGCTGAGGAAGTCTTTTGTTGGTTATCAGGTCAAACAATTCCTGAGGGACACAAATTTTCTTTCTATTCCCCAGAATTGTGAGTTTAGATCTAAGTCACCTCCCTTTGAAAACATGTAGTACTCATCTCGATGTACATGTGGTAGTCACTTTGACTTCCCCCAGAGACAGGAAGGGGATCTGTATCAGCGGAAAAACTGTCGCAAGCAGGTGAAGCTGGTGGCCCAGCATCCCCTAGGTCTTGGGCAGTGGTAAGAATGTACTGTTTAGCACCCCAGTGCGCCCCATCCACAGCCTCTCCTTACTGTATGTGCAGATCTGGATCACTCTGCCTCTCATCGGGTGCATACACGTGGGGGACAGTGGTTGACAGTGGCCAGTGAGTGTTGCTTCAGACGACCAGGGGGCAGCACTGCAATGATGTCCAATGAACAGAAAAATCAATTTTTATCAGCATATGAATCTTAACAGGGCTATAAAGTGGTACCATTTTAAGCTCAGGCAGCACTAATTTCCTCTTATTTTGCAATAATAGACTCGGTGATACTGTCTTCCCCACTAAGGGCATCCTTTACTGCAGCCTGGCTCTCCACATAGAGAAAGGGGACATTTAGAAGCCATTGTGAACCAGCACTGTTCTGTTCGTGCATTTTACTTAGAGCTTCCAGCATTTAAATTGCTTTTTGCAGTAGTCGAAGGGATCAATAGCTCTTAGACTCTTTAAGGGATGAATAATATACAAGATGGACATTTTAAGATCTTTAGAAAATATATTCATGAGGTCATCCAGTTTCTCCTGGTACCCAACTTTGCTAGTGACATTTATTAATGTTTTTGCAGCAACAAAAGGAGGTGGAGTTCTCCAAAGGCTTTCGTCTCTGTTCTTCAAGAAAATATTGATTTTTTTTACAAGGGGGTGGGGCTGGGAGGATTTTAAAAAAATGCTCTAAGCAAGAAAGAAATCTTACAAAAGAATAACTTAACTCAAAGCTGGCTTGACAAAGTAATTCTATCTAAATAGCTTTGTGCCACTTGATAGAGACAATTTCTCCTGATTTTCCCTTTGAACAATTTCACACTTTTCATGAGAGTGCGCTGTAAGGATATTATGTTCTTAATGGTAATGTAGGACTCTGCACTGCGGCTTCCTATCCGTGAGACAGGACAGCTTTACATTCTGTGGATTTGGAAAGCGAGTCTAAATTCCAATTAATTAGGGTTAATTAATTAGACATTTGGTAAAAAACACTCCACGATGCCAGACTGGGGAGAAAATAACTGCTTCTTGATGGCTGCTTTAAATAAAAGGCCCAGATCTATTAGAAGACTCAGTCTGACTCACAAAAGTCTGCAAGCACTTGGGTGTGTGATTGAATTTGAGAAAAATCACAGTGGAATCTCTTCTGCAAAAAAGGAGGGGCATGAGTATGGTGACTTTTTTTTACATGCTAAACTGGTGTCTTATAATTCTTCATACACAGCAGGCTAAACCTGTGTGGGTGAGCTGAGTGTGACCTTGGAAAGAGGAGAGGGTTCACAGGTGCCACTCACTGGAGCATGTTGGGGACACTCTGTGCAGGGAGGGGGTGCAGCAGTCAGAGAAATCACACCATTCTCAGCTCGGTGTGGCTACCAGACCTGAACTGACACCACGACAGGTGGCTCATACAGTCTGTGAAGGGTACTTCTCAGTCTGCAAACTGTTTTGGTCATTACAGTAATTGTTAGTCTTGAGAAATGAATAAATTTCACATGAAAACCCTGATGGTTAGCTTGTCTTCAAAAACCATTACATATGCCCCCCTGAGGTGATGCTTCTGTGTCTCCAGGAGTCAGCAGGGACCCTTCCCTTTCAGTTATCCTGTGTGCTCCAGTCCCGTGTCCTTCTGTTTATGTGTTACCCACCACCCTTTCCTCTGGGCACAGATTTCATAGTTGTCATCACAGACATGCACACAAAGTGGGAAAATGCATGTGTCTGGGGCATCAAGGAAAGAGCTTCGTCAGGCTGCTGTAACTGGTCCTGGCACTGTGCACTCGTCAGCTGACTTTTGTACTGGTACTGTATCAGTATTGCTGAAGAGCCTCTTTCTCTTCAGGATACCCTAAACCCATAAAATCCTTTTGAACCACCCTCCAGTATGGACAACACGACATCTCCCAGGCATTCAGCCTGGGAGCTGTGACCATTTGGAAAAGAAGACAGTGGTCCCCGATGGTAACCAGAGAGGGGACAGTGACTCTTGTCATCCAGGCGCCTCTGCAGTGGCTGCTCTCTGTCTAGCTTGCTAGTTCTGGCCACGAACCTCAGTTTGAACGCCAGCTTCCTAGCTATCCAACCACCATCTATCTGCTCCAAGAAGCTGCCTCCCAGTCTCTCACTGCCATGTATAGTAATTCCTAGCTTCATACCTCTTGTTACAGCATAGAATTGGGGGCTTTTTCATTAAGTTTAACATTTTTCTCTCCACGTAGAATTTGGACTCAGTAAAGGCAGAGACCACAACAGTCTGTTTCTTGTGATACGCTTTGTACTCAGGATATAGAAGTCACTTAGTAAGATGCGTTAAATTGGTAAAACCGTAAGTATGTCATGCAGGAAAGGCTCTTCTAGGAATTATGGAGGAAAGTCAGAGTGCTTGCATGAGGGACACTCGGCCGCAAGGAAAAAAACAGAACCAAAGCGTACGTGAGCCACTGTATCCCAGAGGACTTGCTATTCAACCCTAAGTCAAGCAGTCTCAGTACCTCGCCCTATACCCCCCACGATTCAGCAAAGATGAATTTTTTTCTGGAAAGGTTATGAAGTTCTACTCAGAAAATCCCAACTAAGAAAATTGCAGCCTGTTGCTTTTAAATAATCCTTCTCAGCTGGTCCCCATTATTTTTCCTGTGGTGCCAACTTTGGAATTACAGTATATACTTTGTAAATCATGTTGAGCAAGCTGAAGCTGGAACCCTTCTCCCAGGAAGAACTATTCAGAAACAGGAGATTCTCTTCCTTGGGGCCAGCTTATATGAGACCCCCTTGCGGGACTTTCTGACCACCTTCTTACTACACTGGAAAGATAACAAGACGTTCAGGATGCTGTTTTGTGATCAGTAGATCAAAAAAGCAACTGAGATTTCTCCTTGTCCAAAAATACAACTTCCCCAAATGGAGATAATCATGCTTTCTCTACCTAGATAAGAAGGAAAAAGAGGAGGAGAAAGAGAAGAAATGGGCAGGGTAATTATAAACTTGTCAATTCTTTGTGCTTTCAAGAAGGATATTCTTTGGCTTGTTCTAGACTAAAAGCTACTGTCTCTTCTTTAAATGTTCTAGAGAGAGAAATTGTAAACATTTTTAATATTTCGTTCCCTTCATTGTCAAAGACTATCTCTTCCTTTTTCTGAATTTGAGATCCCAAGTAGGAATCCACCACATTTCTTCCAATTAAATAGGCATTTTAAATGCTTCTGTTTTTCAGATGCAAAACTTACTTGTGGAATTATAGAAACAACTAGCTCCTAAAGGGAAGATGAAACCTGCTCAGCCCAGAACTGTAGAGCTCCAGGCGTCTGGCATGGGGCTACAGAGAGGAGCAGTGTGGGAGGACCCAGGCATCAGAGAACCCGCCTTCCTGCAAGGCCTTGAGATTTCCTGAACAGGCGAGAAGATGTGGGAGTGCAGGAGGGAGCCCTACTCAGGGCGTTAACAGAAAGATTTAAATCTGCTAGGAAGAATTGAAGGAGCTGTGAAAGGTGCTGCTAAGGAAAGAGACCTAAAATCAAGAGGCCAGAAGGCATCACCCCCAGGAGCCAGCCCTTCCTGGGCTGAGAGGGAGAGGGGGCCCCATTATCCCCTCCTGGCTGCAAGGCATTCAGTTCAGTTTTTAGTGCCAGGAATCTGCAAATCCAGGAGCCGGCTGGAGCAAAGCGCTCTCCTAGAAAGGAAAACTCTTAAAACTCAAATGTGGATCAGCCTTCCACATCCTTGACTAATTTTATCCTGAATAGTCTAACTCTTTTTTTTGTCTTTTTGAAACAGTCTCATTATGGAGTTCAGGCTGGCCTTGAGCTCACTTCGTAGCCCAGGCTGGCCTTGAACTCGCAAGGATCCTCCTGTCTCAGCCTCCAGAGTGATGGGATGACAGGTGTGCACCCCCACACCCAGCAATCTGACATTTTTATTTCTTGGGTATAGGTTGAACATATTCTTTAAAACAAAATAATTCTCTCCTTCAAAATTGCACAAAAATCCAATACATCTAGCCCTGTGGTCACCTACACTACTCGCACAATAGAAGAAATGATTCTTTGAGGAATCAGAACATCAGCAGCGATATGCCACAAACCACTCTGGGACCTGAGACCTGTCCACATCCTCCAGCCTCTAAAGAGCTTTATTTTACTTAAAAGTCAAAATAAACAAATATTAGCCCACACTGTATTTGGTCACATGAAGAAGATAGGCAGGTCATGTAAACATAAGAACTAAGAAGATTGGAAGGAGAGAGATATTAAGTTTGGAGAAGCAGGAACAGCTACACCAGAGGGAATCGAGCTGGTCTTCAGCTCGGGGAGCGTTTGTGCAAGTCTGAGGTGTGAGAAGGTGCAGTCTGGGAGGCTTCCACGAGCCAGAGGAGGGAGCAGGCAGAGGGGAGTTAAAACAAGGAGAGAGGAGCATGCATCACAGGTCCACGCCTTTGCCGAGTGTCCTACGGGGCCCTGCTCTGCTTGTTTATTACCATCCCCTGAAGAACTCCATTATTTTATTAGGTTTCCATATAAATTATTTATCCGAGAGATTGCTGATGCTGACCAGCCCTGATAAGTAATGTCTTCTTTGGAAAATGCCGTAGAGGGATCAGAGTGTCCTGTGGCTGCCAAAACATTACACTGAAAATCAATTTTAATTCTATGTGAGTGTGTGTGTGTGTGTGTGTGTGTGTGTGTGTGAAGGTTTTAGGGGCTGGGAGCTGCTCCGATGGTAGCTGCCCTTTCCAGTGGGTCTGCATCACATCTACAAGTTAGATTTCTGGGGCACCTCAGGGAAGTCGCCTGGGGACGCTACTTGGGCTATTGTTTGCTGTAAAGCAAGTCTTAATAACATGACTGGGAGCAGAACATTAAAAGGTCACCTCATTTTATCTACAAAATGCTTCCTTTGAAAAAAGTCACCTTGCAGCCATATTCAGAGAACAATTTGTTAGCCTGTTTACTTTCTTCCCATCATCTTTCACCTGAGTTTCTCGGTCAGGGAGAGAGCATCACTTTCCAGACAGCCTCCAACCGCTCATAAAAGCTTGCCACAATCGCTCTTGCTTCCATTACCAACAAATGTCACCCGTGTGACTCCACTGCTTGTGGTTTTCTTGGTGCTCACTGATGCAGCTCTGCCTGTTATTGTTAGCAATTATGGCAGCTAAAAGTGTATAAAGCAGCTAAGTAACAGGACGAGGGAGAATCCCGTCAGATGGAGTGGGTAGGAGGATTGACTTACTTCGCAAAACCGTGCTTCCTGGATCTGGTGTGCTTTCAAATACAACTGAACTTACACAATTAAAACACTAGTCACCTACTTCTTTGTTAGGGTAGAGACACTAGAGATACCAGCCCCATGACACATTTACCCTGTAGGAAAAATGGTTCGTGACCACACAGTGCAAGCATTAACCTTCCTGCAATAGAGTTTTGTTTCATGTGTTTTCAACAATCAGAAGTCTTTGAGCCTTTGGTGTCCTGGTCTCTCATAGAGACACCCATGGTTTGGCAATTTGTCTGGACAACTCTACAGTCTGTTTGTTTTTGAGGTAGGGTCTTGCTATGCAGTACAGGCTGGCCTTGAATTCATGGTGACCCTCTTGCCTCAGTCATCAAGTGCCAGGATTATAAGGCTGTGCCACCATGCTCGGCTAATTCTAGTCTTCTGAATTTTATTCCACCACACAAAATTCTGTAGAGCACCTATTGCGTGCTTAGCATGACAGCACCTAATTATGCTTCTGAAGTTACCATCAGAAAGGTGTGGCCACATTTCTGGAGTTCTCCCTACAAACCATACACAAGGCCCAGCAGGGATTTTACCTCAGGCTTAAATTCTCTCCTGTGTTTCATTAACCACATCCCCCTGCAGATGAATTGGGTGATTCACCATCTCCTTGCTTCTCTAATTGCTGAAGTAAAGGCCCAGAGTGGACTGTCGTTGGTTTATCTGCCTCACACTGAGGGTGCCCAGATGCAGTGAGAGTCTTGGCCACAGCACAGGTGCTGCTGTGTGTCCATAGGGAAAGTCACAGCAAGTGCACCGCACTGGACGCCACTTCTAACCTCTCCATATGCACCTTGAAATCAAAGACGTTTTCAACTGACAAATTCACAGGGATTTTGGAGTTAATTTTTCTTGCTCAAACACAAGTGCCAAGGTAGATTGTTGAGGGATGACACAATGACTCAGACTCCAGCGGGGCCCAGCAGCCTGGCTTCCTGCGCTCCTGCTACTTAAGTGATTACTTGTCATACTCATCGTCTCCAAGTAACCTTCACACCTTCGAGTTCAACCTGCAAGAGAGGTGGAAAGAGAGTAAGGAGAAATGAGCAAGAATTCATGAGTCTGTCTCCCCGGGGCCCTTTGCCTAGCATCCAGTGGCTTTCATTTATATGTAACTGGCCAGAACCATTCTGTTTGTCAACCTCCATGTGCACAGAGGGACTGGGAAACAACCAGCCTCATTGTCACCCTAAACAAAGCACTGGATCCTACTACTGAGGAAAGTGGAGGGAAGGGGTGTTAGGCAGACAACACACAGTACTGGCCACAAAGAACCAGACTCCTTTTCCTTCTTTAGACCCAAACTACAGCGTGAAATTTAATATAGATTGCATAGGCTACAAATGAGAAATAATCACATTTCTTATAAAGCCTCCAAGACTTCTCCCCTCCCTCCTGCTGGCCTTGCACATTTCGCAAAGTTGGTATTTACTGTGGCCAAACCTAATTCATTCATTTATGAAGCTATCTCAGGCACTAGCATAAGTCATAAAGTATTCATCTCCTGAATGTTTATATTTGAGAAGGTCACAGTATTGAGTGTGTGTATACCCCAAGGCCCCTGTCTCTGTTCGAGCCCCTTGTGGCTTGGACCTGCTCTTTTCCCTTAAACAAAGAAGCGAGGTGTACACAGCTCAAAATACATATTGGTCTTTTCCAGAAAGCTCCAGAGAACCCCCAGTGAGAGGTCAGCGCCCTCTCTGATTGCCTTTTGCCACTCCATCTTTCTAGTGCTCCCTGCTGCTCGTGACCAGAACCTAGCAATTACCACAGCTCTGCTTTTCTTCACTATTTTACGTTGCAAAAGTCTCAAGGATCTCAACTTCAAAATGGAGAAAAGGGGAGGCTTTGGGTGCCTCAGTCTTTCATCATGAAATCCCAAATAAAAAGGGAAATGAAGAGACTTGCAGGTTTTTTGAGGACAGGACCTGGCATTCTCTCCTTGCCAACAGCTTTTCCTTGGAATGAACTTCGAGCTGGGATAAGGGATTGAGCTCAGAGGTAACTGAGCCATCACACTCCTGCAGCAACTCTGGGGTTGAGATTGACCACATAGCAGAAATCTTAAGAGGGCCAAATAGTAACAGCTCCTTTCTATGATGTTATTTTTCAAAAATATCACATTATATTATAGCAGCACGTTAGATAAATACAACTGAATCTACTGTAGCACGTAGTGACGCTGAATAAAGTTAGAGGACTCCGCCCAGCACCCAGCCCGGGCAGTGTCTGTTACTTGTGCCCCGTGGTCTCTCATTTTATAAAGAAAATCTAGCTTTCTGCACTGTGCACCTCACACCCTGCCTGTTAGTAGGTTTCGTCCTGTGTCAACTCTGTCCCTCCTGGCTCCCCTGCTACTGCCTGCTTTGTCACCCTTGTTGTCCCTGCTCCTGGGACCTCCCCTGGTGCCACAGTCTTGGAGCACTGTTCTCTGGTCCTGTCCTGCTGCATTTCTAGGCACTCACATCTTGCAAGAAGAGGCTGGGAAGGCTGCACCCTCTTCCCTGAGCAGAGGCCCTCTGTCTGGCTGGGGTTTCACCCTGTAATGGTAAAGCTGCTGTGCTGTGCTGTGCTGTGCTGTGCTGTGGAGCAAACTTTCCTGCAGAAAGTGACAGGAATCATGTAAGGACTCTGGCACATAGTTGCCTGGTAAAGAGTTGCAGCCACCTGCACAGGAGCGGCCTTGCTCTTTCCTAGTCTGCATCTGCAGACCCACTGCCAAGCCAAGCCTCACACCATCCGGTTCATCCTCCCTTCCAGCCACAAGCAAAGAACCAGCAGGAACTGAACAGAGGGGAGATTAACCTCAGCCCTCTCCCCAGGCCTCACCCAGCAGAACCACAGCTCCAGCCTGCAGAAAAGGCACTGTGACTTTGTGTGGTTTGACACAGAAAACTGAACATCCCATTTTAGATGAGACTCAGGGCTGTTCCCTTTATGACCCAAATAAAAGGGACCCCTTAAAGCATGTTCCTAAACAAAAGAATAGTTTCTTCCCTTGGGGAAGTGCTATGACTCCTGCAGGCCAAAGGGGGGACAAGCATCTGTGTTTAGCGCCTTATTTAATATAAGCTCCCTTCACTGCACCTGCCCCGGGCAGAGACTGTGCCTTTGGAGTCCAAGATTCCAACTCAAGCATCCTCGTGAGTGGTGCAATTCGGCAGAAACGTTCTGATTTCTCTGGATCTGATTTTAGAGGTGAGAGGGTGTGGAGGTGGGAGGAAGACCTAAACAATCTCTGTGGTTCCTGCTAGTATTACAGTCCTGCAACTGTATTCAAGATTTGGTCATAATTGAGAAATTAAAAACATCGAGATTCATAGATCTCCGGGGCTGCCTACTGGTGCCCCAGATGGAAGGGCAGGACCATCAGCTGGGGCTCCATGGTCACCCAGCAATTTCACAGCCCTGGGCTTCTAAAGGGGTTGCCACGCCCACGGGGTGTTGGCTGTGCCCCTCGAGGGTGATATTGAAGAGGCGCTGCCTTATGGGCTGCTCAAGCGGGGATTTTATTATTATTGATTTTGCAATTTGTTCGCATTTTGCTGTCATTTGCCTTAGCGGCTGTGGATCCCCCATTAAGATTTCCGTGCCGTTCCCTGGGGCTCCTGTGTTTTATGAAAATCGCTCGCGTTTGCTGTCTTTATTGAAGTGGGTATACAGCCCCTGGCTGCCGTGTGGACCATAATCAAATGTCATTTATGAAGTCCTCTTGCCCCAGAAGGAGGGAGGCGGACATCCATTGCTGGTAAACTGCCAGGCTGAGTCTTGGTCATTTGTGGCCGTGGCTGGCCTGCTGCGAGTTACAGGTCTCTCCTGCCTGCTCCAGTGACTCTCCTCTGGGTGTTAGTACCAGGCGCGGCCCGGCAGCTGAGCCCTTCTCCCCAGCCTTTGCTTGGGCAGCAGATCACATACAGGGGGGCACTGATGACAGAGAAGGGAGGGCTGGGACTCCTAGCAAAGCTGCCACCACACTCAGTCACTCTGTCACACCTGGAGTCGCACAGGCTCTAAAGACTCATCTGCAGATTAAATTTTATGGAATAGTCACTATGGAGTCTTTTGTTTTGTTCTGTTTTATTTACCCTGAACTGTTCCTTATTCTCTTTTATTAGTACATGTTTGCCGTACACAACGATCTACATTCCTGTAAGACTTAGTTAATGCATATGACACATTTCAGTTTGTCTTTCCCCTTCCCTCCACTCTCCTCTTCTTTTTCCAGTATCAGATTCACTTATCTATCTTGTAGAGCTTATAAAGTTAGTTATCACACATACAGACTGAAAACCAGACTGATAGGCCAAAGAACATATAAAGCATGTAAGAGAAGTGTACTAAGTCAACATACACCTTAAAATACATTGTCTGTGCTGCAGCATGATATATTTTCCTACCTTTTTTCCTATTATCTGTCTTTTTTGATAATGAGATATATAGAGATAAATTTTTTCATATAAGAGAAACAGTGTGATATTTAATTTTGTGCACCTGATTTATTGCACTTGACATTATTATCTTAATGTGCATCCATTTTTCTACAAATGACTTAAATTTATCCTTCTTTATGGCAGAGTAGCACTCCACTGTGTATAAATACCTTGTTTTCTTTCTCTATTCACCTGTTAATAGACATATCAGCTGTTTCCAAAATTTAGTTATTATAAACTATGCTGCTATAAATATGGGTACATGCACACCACTGTAGTATGACATCTAATTCTTTTGGGAAGATACTTAGAAGGGAAATAGCTGAGTCAAATGAAACTTGTATTTTTAGTTTTTTGAGAAATCTTCACGCTGATTTCCATAGTGATTGTGGGATTACAATCCCACCAACAGTGAAGAAGTGTTCCTTTGTCTCCACAGCCTCATGATCGTTGTTGATCGATCTCTCGATGGCAACCATTCTTTCTGGAGTGCAATGGGATTCCAGTGTTATTTTCATTTGCATTTCTAGAGTGGCCAGCGATGTTGAACATTTTTTCATGTCCTTAGTGGCCATTTGTATTTATTTATCCTCTTGATGTATTATTTTTCCCTGGCTTCATTTCTAGTGCTGATTCCTGATTACCTGCAAGCTCTTCCTACATCTTGTTTTCTAGTTTACTATTGACTCTGTAATTTCCATATTTGATCTCAGGATGAGTGCTGCCTACTGTACTGCATTTCTGTCAAGCTCTGTCTCCCATGGATGCACTAGGACTCCTCTTCTATGCTCTTACCAAGGTCAATAATAGCTGTCATATTGCACAATGCGATGGTCATATTTTGGTTCCTTCTCTAATTTGATATCTCATAGAACCCATTGCTGTTGGCCACCCTACTTCTTGATACACTCAGTTGAATAATGCCTGCTTTTTCAATCACCTCAGTGACTGCTCCCCTTCTAAGCAACCTCTATATTAAAACTATATGCTGTCAGCTCCCATATGTATACCTTCACTCCATACTTCTCAGAACCCTGGACGTATTTTTACAGTCGCTAGCATCTCTGTTTGCAGTCTCTTTTAGCATCTCAGTTATGTATCCCATAGACTTAAAAATCTGTGTCAACACAAATCTGATTCCATCATTCTCTGATTTAAAGTTTTCTGATGGATTTTCATTGTAAAGATTAAAATGCAAAATCTTCTACATGGCTATCAAAATGCTATGATAACTGGGAAGGTTCCTTTGGGCTTTTTTATTTTCTTTTAATTCTTCAAATTCACTGGGTTCTTTGTACCTTACAAACTTTAAAGATACTCTCCCTTCCCCCTAGAACCTTTTTATCACTAGTTTGCTTCTGGCCACCTGCACTTCCCGACAAGTTTCCCTTGTGAAACCTCTACTTTAACCACGAGGCTGCCCTGTTCGTGTAGAACCACACTATGACTCTCAAAAATAACAGTGAATGTTTAAAATTTTTTAAATTTATTACAGTAAAGGATATGTGACCATGAATGATTTTCACTTTGAATATGCTTAACTCATAATTCTTCTTATTTTATTTAAAGAGAATAAAGCCAAGCAAAATAAAACAGGATAAAGCCAATCAAAATAAGCCAGTGTGACACAATACTTCAAAACAATGTGAAATCAACAATAGTTACCATAATGCTTCTTGTAGTCTTCACAATAGCTGCAGATAACCTCAGACATAGTAAAAATCAAAAGAAAAAAAGAACAGAATAGAACCAATAAAAATAAAACAAAGAATGCAATAAAGGACTTCAGAACAAGACAACAGTAAATCCAAAATGGCTACCATGATATATCTTGGGTATTTGAAATAGCTGCCCATGCAAACAGATACAGCAAAATCAAATAAGACAAAACAGAATAAAACCCAACCAAACAAAACAATGAAAATGATACAGGACTTAAAAACGAGATAAGAGGGAATTAACAATGGCCACCACCTTCAGAAGGAGATCCCCATATCGTTATCCTCTGAATAGATGATCAGGCCACTGGCCCTAGACCTGCAAGATCAATGAAATACCAAACACCACAAGCATCAAATTGCATTTCACCTCAAAAGCTATTATCACAGCCTGTGTTTCTCTGGATCAGCCAGTTTCTTATGAGGAGGGGGGCTGCCTCTTCTTGTTTCCCAGGCCAAGCACTGGAAAAGGGGCTGGGGTCTGGCTGACTTCCCCCTTCCCCCAGCACCAGTAGCCCATGCACAGTGCTGGGTCACAGGGAGGGCTTGCCCATTAGTGAATTCTTGTTCTCCTCTCCCACAGCTCTCACAGGAAAGGCTAGGGGCTGGCTGTCCGCCAGTTAGCCCATCAGTCTTGCTACTCTCTGAAGCAGCTCTGGAAGTTCCACCTCATGAGGTTCTTTCCATGCCTGCCTCTATATCCCAACTTGATTCAAAGTTTATGGCAATTCCTGCCAAAACATAACGATGTCTCCTCATTTACCTTACTCGCCACATCTGACAATGTGTGAATTCTGGCACTTCCTCAAAGTCAAAATGATCACTAAAGATAAACTTTTGCAATAGATTCAAGACATCATGGCAGCCAAGATTGTGCAACTAAAAACACTCACAAAAGAAAAACCACTGGAATTTCTTCAAAAAGTAGTAAGAATTATGGAACAATTGTGATCAAATTGGGGGAGTACTTGAGGGCGATCCATGGCAGTTGTATTTTATTGTGATAATTTTTTTTAATTTAAACTTTCACTGTGGTTCTTGATCACATCTCCTATATACTCCATGAAGGCAGTGACTACATGTTCTATTTCCCTCTACTTCTTATATCTTTTTCTGAAGTTGTCATTTAATAGACTTGATATTTTTAAAGAAGCCAACAAATCTTGATTTATGTCCATTGTTTCAATTCCTGCCTGCTTGCTAAGACTTAGACTCTCTTGCCCTACTTTGTATTGCTCAAACATAATTAACATCTTTGTAGCAGCATGTTAAATTGAAGATTATATCTGAGTTGCAATTTTATTGGACCCCAGATTCAGGTACACAATTAAGATACAACTTTCCAGAGGAAATGACAAAGCCTAGGGTCTTGGCTTTAGCTACCCTATGTCACTGCTCATGTTAAGACGTATAAGTGTCAAGAGAAGAGATGGAAAAGAGGTTTGTAATGAGAATCTTTTGTGAAATAGCAGTGCTTGAGTATCCCCTGCTGACTGTCACCCAGCTTCAAGAAAGGAATACTCACCAGGCTTTGTACACGTCCCTGTGATCAGATGGGGTGAGCGGCTCCGTAGTGGGCTGATAGTGTGCTCTCAGTCTAGAAATGTGGTAAATGAAAGACAAACTGGCTCACAGCTCTGGTGGTAGAACAAAGAAGTGCTTCTGCTCCATTGACATGCTCGGAGCCTGGCACATCAAAGGATGTCAAAGACAAAGTCACAATAGGAGTTTTTGAAGTTCTTTTCCAAATGGTTCTACCTAGAAGTTAACAGAGCATCTGAAGGTAGAGCACTGATTTTTAAGGACCAGACAGGAATAAAATTAGGAAAAGAATTCATATTCCAGATGATACAATTAAAGGTAAGAGATTATATGAATCTTGGAAAGTGTCCAAAGAGCATGTGAAAGAACCTCGCAACGGAATAACACAGACACAAATGTCCCTTGGGCCCAGTGTGCTTGTCAGGAAAGCACTTCCCTGTTCTCCACGCAGGTCTCCACACCTTGGCAGCTCCCATATTCGACATTCCACCCTAACCAGGAGGCTCAGAGAGAAACGGAGATGAAAGCAGCTACACTGCCTTTACCCGGGGCAGGAGACCCACCTGCCATGTAGACCCAGCAGAAGAGGAGGCGGCGGACTGAAACGTGCCCTCCTGATGGGGCTGGAGACTCTAGTTACAACAAATGAATGGACAGTTTCAATTTCCTGAGGGAGCGGTGCTTCACAATTATAAGCAAGTGTTAAGACATGGCTTTTCCTAGCGCTGACAGGAAGGAGCTGCAGTTTTCCCTAGTTTGTAAACACAGGAGAGAAGGGGCACTGCCATTGGGCAGAATGAAGAAACAGAAAAGGATAAACAGAAAAACACCTTCTGATCAAATGTTATGCATCCTGCTTTTTCATAGTAACAGCCATATCTACAACTCTATGAGCAAATAGCCCTTTCGAAGAAATGTGAAAGAGGTATTTTGTGCTTAAAAGAGGCTTACAATATTTGCAATATGTTAGTATTTGCTGCAGCAAATAACCTTGCAAAAGTGTATGGTACAAATATAGCGCTTATTTGGATGAAAGATGGGCTAAGAACCCAGACTCAGAGGAGACTCTGCCATCTGAAGACATAGAGTTGTTCTTTATAGATAGTCTCATTTCTGCTGCCTGGAAAGTGAAACACACAAGAGACAATCATGGGGACCTTCAGAGGCCAAATATGGAAGTGGCACACATGGTCTGTCACCTTCCACAAACATGCATCCTAAAGAGAGGCAGGTGCCACAGTCTGTCACCCAGGGACAAGGAAGACACTGACTTCAGCAAAAAGCCAGCAGCTTCTGCTGCCCAAAGCTCTAAGAAACTGTGATCCCATTCTATGCTGATGCTCCCTGGCCTCATCATCCTATGGATATGAATGATAGTACAGTAATATTTTTGTACAAATTTGCCTAAACAAGTGTATCAACTGATTGACTCCAGTTTCCCAATGCCCCTGGTAAAAACTTCTGCAGGTTGTTTGGGGGAAATCCAGCAACATATACAATTAATACAAAAAATAACAACAGTAGTAATAATACTAATCAGGACAAACACTTGCTGGGAACGTTCTACACTCTGGCCGCCACACTAAGCATATTACATATGTTTGCCCATTTAATCTTCATGCATTAGAACCATTCTTCAGATGATACACGGCATAGACAAGTCAAGCTACTGGCCCAAGGCTGCAGAGCTAGCAGGTGGCGGGGCGGCATACAAGTCTGCTCCATCTGGCTCCAGAGTCCACCTGCAGACCCCCTCCTGTCTTACAAGCCTCTGTGAAATTCACACTAAAGATAAAGGTTGTGTCTTAGCCTGCTGAAATAGCACAGCAAATTACCATTGAGTGGGTGGCTTAAACTATAGTTTAGGGGGCTGGAAAATCCAAGACTCTACAAGTTTAAGTGTTTGGTGAAAACTCCCTACACAGTTTGAAGACAGCTGCCTTCTCACTGTATCCTCACATGGTGGAGAGAACAAGACCTTTAGGGTCTCTTCCAATTTCATAAAGGCACCAACTCTAGTAGATCAGACCCCACTTACAACCTCACTTATCCTTACTGCCCTCCTTAAAATAAAGGCCCTGTCTCCTCTACAATAGCATGGAGTGTTGGGGTGTCAGCATGTGAATTTGGGAGAGACACGATTCAGTGCATAACAGTCACTGTCTTCTGGTGCTTCTCAAACCACAAATTCTAGAGGTGTCTGGGCTCCACAAACAGACATACAGACCCTCTTCTAAATTCCATCATTTCCTTTACTACCTGGACCCTAAGTAACATATCCAGTGCCCAGAACTCCACAAAGCTGAAAAGCCTTGCAGCATTCTCTGACCCACAGACGGATGCCAGCTCCTGGTTGCTGCTTAGCACGGGAGAAGCAAGCAGCTGCCCACTTTGTTCTCCTTTTCCCTGGTCTTTCTCCAGGGACGCATGTATAAAATCTTTTCATTTCCTTTATCTCCCTCACACAGTGTCCATTCTCACCCCACATATATTAAATTATGTAAATAATTCAAAGGAGAGCTCGTCAGCCCTCCCTGCGCTGTGTTTCAGGGGAGCTAGGCTGGCTCTCCCAGCCCCCAGAGTTTCTGGAGAGCTGCTTCTTCATGGACAACCAAGCAGACCCATAGAAGTGGGCAGAGATGAGCACCCAGCTGGTCGCTCATTTCTGGGATACAAATAAGCTGAACACGGATTCATCCTCTGAGAGGAAATGGGCATTTACTAACTGTGTGACCCAAAGCAGAATGAGACAGGCTATCTGGGACCATCAAATGAAGTTGTCATGCTGCAGGCAGGCTTCAGCGAAAATGGTGCGCGTTATCTAGGCCACGTACCCATTATGTATGACAGCCTCATGTCCTGAATTCTCCAGGTCAGACCCAATTTCAAATGCTGGATCACCTTGTCAGACCATGTACTCTAATACCACATTAGGAAAACGTGGCCACCAAATCTTTCAGAGTGGTTCACTGTATTAACTTAGAGGGTAGAACTAACCCTAATGGTATTGATGGATATATTTCAGAGTAGAGCTTATAAACCAAAGCCACCACAAATCTCTAGGAAGAGGAAAGTAATTACTCAAAAGTCAGTGTAAGCATTTCTGCTGCCTTTAAAGGTGTTTCTAAAACCAGATCTCGTAGGACGCCTTCCCCACCAAATGGTGCAGGCCCATTCTCAGGAATGGGCCACCCTCTGAGCCCATTGTGGACCCCTCTTCCCCCAGGGACTCCCTTAGCCAAAACAGGGAGACCAGAGGCCTGCCAAGATAATTGGCCCAGGCACAGGTTCTGGTGAGAAGGCCGCAGGCTGCATTGTCCCCCAAAACAGAAATACCTGAAATCTAAGTCAGCCTGGAAATCTGAACACCATGATTTATACCCATTTCAGAGAGAGGTAAGCAAAATTAAGAATCTGGTCTCAAAACACTCTCAGTAATGCATCCTTTCACTCTGCTAAATGTAAAAATTATGCTTAAACATCTGTGCTTTGTAAAGTACTTATTTGTGGAGTCTGTTTTGCTAGTTTTGTTTTAACAAATTCCCTTTTTAAAGATCCAAACCCTTTATTTATTT
Source organism: Dolichotis patagonum (assembly GCA_004027295.1). NCBI lineage: Eukaryota > Metazoa > Chordata > Mammalia > Rodentia > Caviidae > Dolichotis > Dolichotis patagonum. The sequence continues at coordinate 55,081 of PVJX010002877.1, read as the reverse complement.
ATTTATTTATTTATTTATTTATTTTTTTTGGTACTAGGGATTGAACTCATGACCTCACGCTTGCCAGGCAGGTGCTTAAGCCACTGAGCTAAATCCCCGGCCCCAAACCCTTTATTTTTGCTGAAAAAGAGAAGATCCTACTTTCTTTCCTTTTGGTCAGTATAGAGGGTTTAGTTTCTGGGAAAGAAATAAGTGGGATGACAGTGAGTTTGACTGACACCGGGGACCAGGGACAAAGCAGAGCTAAAATAGAGCAAGCCAGGGTGTGTGTATGTGCATGTCTAAGTGTGTGTCTGTGATACTTGGGATTAAACCCAGGAACACGCCACCACTGCATCCCCCCAACTGTTTTACTTTACTTTACTTTATTATATTTTATTTTTGAGATAGGGTCTCACAAAATTGCCTAGCCAAGACAATAACTGATGATGAACTGTACTTTAGGATCTTCCTGCTTCGGCCTGCCTAGGTTAGGGTTATAGATGTATACCACTATATCTTGATATATGAGAAACAAACATTAAATCTTTTTTAAAAGTTAAACAATTTACCAAAATGAGCAATCCTTGGTCATTTCTCTCATCTGTTCTTGTTTAGATCAATGTAAAATTCTCTGGACATTATCATTTTGTTTCTATTAAAATTTCTGTAAAAGGAAAACCACCACCAGTGACAGTGTCTTAATATCTAAGAATAAAAAAGTTCTGTGAAATATCTGCTGCCTGTATTTCCTGCTATAGGCAAAGCCCATACCTTGAGCCATTTCAGGTTTGGAGACAGCTTTTGTGCAAATTAAACAAAAGTGCCCCTCCCTCTAGGGCCAAGGCCATACATCCAGAAGTAAGCTGGGCTGCAGCCCCACTTTGCCTGGTGTCCTGGGCTGCAGCTCTGCCCACAGCCTCCAATATAGGTCTCACGGTGGTGACAGTGCCTGGTCACATGCATGGCTTACATGTTCATAATAAAATCCAGCGACTCTGAAGCTGAATCAAAACACTACCTCCATACAAGGCATGCTTTGTGGACAGAGCGCTCTCAGGTTGAACTGTCTCATGCAGAGGTCAGGTTTCCTCCTGGTCTCAGCTCCCGGAAGATGACGGACGATGTTAGAGTTACTGTGGGCCAGTCATTTCATATGAATATTACACAGACATCAGGGATGAATGGAGAAAAGTTTTAAAATCAGCACAGTTTTGTATGAGTGATGAAGGAGACTTCCTCAAAAAGCCAATAACAACACAATGCTCTAGAAACGTGATGAATGAGTAGAGCTGAGATACTCTACAGAAGCTCACAGAAGGAAGAGAAAACATTAGGATCCAGAGGACTCACAGAAACGTTCATGGAGAATTGAAGAATGTGAAATGCAGAAAGGAAGGAGGAGTGATGTGCGCTTGACAACACAGCAAAAAATTGACCAGTCGCATGTGCCGGGGCAGCAGAGGACACAGAATGTGACAGAGGGAACAGCTTGGAACCTTAAAGTGAAGTCCTGGGAACATGTTGGTGTTCTTAAAGAAAGAGGTGATTAATATTGTATATGCATATCATGGAAGTAAATATTTAACAGTCAACACTTATTTAGAAAATCAGCCTGATGAACTGAGAAAATCAGAGGCTTCGTAATAGAAAAAGCACAAGTTCAATGTCTGGCTCCATTCCTGCTTCATTACATATCCATGGAAATGTTACCCACCTCTTAAACTCCATTTTCTCATTTGTAAAAGCAGAAATACAAATGGTTCTTCTCCAAAATAATCACAGAGATTGAATACAATCAAGAATATGCACATAGTAGGTGGTCAACAACCAAGAGTGCTGAGGATTATAACAGCTTTGGAATCCTCTACACATGAATAAGATGAAAGCAAATTACTGCCTTTTATCCTGACGTCGAAGACTATTGCAAAAGCCAGAGCCTTATATGTGCATCAAAAATAACCAATTATAAAGTGTAATGGAAGAAGAACTCTTTTCAGAGTTCCTGGTTGTAAACAACAGAAACAGATTCCGGTTGTCTTAGAGACAAAGCTCCTGTGGAGAGTATTAAGTAACTCACCAAAATGACTGGGCAGAGTGCGTCAGGCTGAACTAAGACAGGAGGTGCGCTGCCAAGGTCATGCCAAACAGGAAGTATGGCACACCACCACTGCTGCCTGACTGCTAACCAGCTCCAACCTGGCACCTTCACCACTAAGACATGGAAAGAGACTGGCCTGCAAGCAACTGGAACTCCAGAAAGTCTCTTGCTGATTTGTTGCATTATTCTAAAGGGTGAAAGCCCCTCCTAGCAGCATTTCATTGACCAAGCTTAAATTATATATCCATTCTGCAACTGCCAGGGATAAGAAGATAAAGCCCCCTCCACACACACACACACTTAATTTTCTTTAGTAAGAGACAGGCTAAAAACACAGTAACCCTCCCCACAAGATTGCCCCCATGTTGAAGCAGAAGAGGAGGAGGAATGACAAAATGACAAAAAAATTGTTAATATCCAAAATGTGATAAAAACCTATTATATGCATGTGCACAAGTCTAACAAGAAATATGCACGACCTGTAGGAGAGAACCATAAAATTTCCCTCAAATAAATAAAACAAGTGTAAAATAAATGATGAGGTCTATCATGTTTCTAAAGGAGAAGCATCAATATTATGGAAATGTCAGTCCTCTTCTGATCCACAAATTCACTGAAATTCTGATCAAAACCATATGAGCTTTTGTTTGTTCACTTGTTTTAGAATATGACGAGGTGAGTCTAAAGATTATAAAGTCATCCCTCTATAACAATGGTTTCAAAACCTATGAATGCCAAAATCCACAGATTTGGATTACCTTAAATAGAATAGTGCAGCATATAACACACACATATCCTTCCACATACCTATCTGTAACATTTACTTATAACATTTACTACAAGGTAAATGATATATAAATAGTTGTCATACTCAATTGTTTAGGGAATATGAAAAAGAAAATCTTTGCATGTTCAAAATAGATGCAATTAAAAAATTTCATCCACGATCAGCTGAATCCACAGATGCAGAATCTGCAAATATAGAACATACTTAAAAGAGCATAGACAAGGGTGGAAAAGGATCATAAAGGTTGCTTGCAATATCAGATATCAAAATACCCTATATAAGTGTTCTTGTGTGAAATGGCTTTCATCAAGGAACAGATACAGAGCTCAGTGGAGCAAAAGAGAATCCAGAAAGAATCATACAAATAACATTAAGTACATACGAGAAGGTACTTCAGAGCAGCAGGGAAACAGGAGCCAGTAAACTTTTTATACAGGACAAAGTTGCAAATATTTCAGCCTTTGTGTGCTGTAGTCTCTGTCACAGCTACTCAACTCTGCTTCTGTAACATAAGAGCAGCCATAGACAATACTAACCCAACAACTGTGTTCCAACAAATATGTCCACCACTAGTACTGATAAGAATTTGCCCTGTGGTTTTGGCATAGTCGGTTCAATCAGTGGAATTGAAATCAGTAGCTACTCACTGGAAAATAAAATGATCATACAAATGAAAGGATTAATATCCAAGATGTATGCATCATAACTACAAATTAATAATATGGCACGGGTAGCTATTTTAAAGATAAGAAGATATATTACCGTAGCCATTGTTGATTTCCTATTATCTTGTTTCGAAGTTCTGTATTGCTTTTACTGTTTTGTTTTGCTTCATTTTATTCTGTTGTTTTATTTCATTTTATTGTGTTGGATGGTATGGACAGTTATTTTGAAGATAACAAGAGACATTATGGTATCCATTGTTGAATTTCTATTCTCTTGTTTTGAAATACTGAATCACTTTCATTGTTATGCTTTGTTTGGTTTTCTTCTGTTTGGTTTGATTTTAACATGTCTGATGGTATGGACAGCTATTTTGAAGATAAAAGAAGCATTATGGCAGCCATCATTGATTCCTATTATCTTGTTTTGAAGTCCTGTATGACGTTCATTGTTTTGTTTTGAGTGGCTTTATTTTGTTTTATTTTGTTTGGTTTTATTCTCTTAAAAATAAAAAAAATTCAAAAATTAATAATGAAAACCAATAAAATATATAAACCAATAAAATATAAAAATAAGAATATGCAATTCACAGTAAAAATGAAATAGCCAGTAGAAATGCTGCTCAACCTCACCAGTTATAGGGCAGAGGCAAAATAAATAATAAATAAATAAGCAAAACATAAAACATATATATTTTTCCTATCAGATTAATAAATCTCAAAAATATTCTTATGGATCAGGACACACAAAATGGGTACTCATGTATACTGTTTATAAGGAAATACATGTAAGTTACTTTTAAAAGGTATCTAATAAAAGTTCAAAAGCACACCCTTTGACATAGTCACACTGTTTATCAACATTGGTTTTCAGAAAATACTTGTCATATTTATACTAAGATTTCCTTTTGAAATGAAAAAATGAAATTGTCTGTTGCAGATCAAAACAGAAATGACTGAGAATAAAATAGATCAGCATTTATTGATACCTAATCTAAGAAAATGACAAGATGAAAATAACACAATAGTGTATGTATACTATAATATAGCACCGTACCCTTTTTCAAAATCTGCATTATAACCAAAAGGGACCCAACTCCAACAAATAGGTCTGCCTTCAGGCCCTTCACCCCTTCCTTTTGCTAGAATAGACAAGTGTGCCTAATTATATATGTTATAGCTAAATAAGTATGTTTTAAAGAAATATTTTCATGCTTTACTTTTCCTTATTGTAAGCATTGAGACAAACTGTACCACCCAAAATGACATATTCATATCCTCATACCGGGGGGCTTTTGGCCTTGTAATCAAGTTAAGATTGGATCATACTGAATTAGGCTACCCCATTGGAGCAAAGAGAAGATCTAGGGGCAAAGGCACAGAGCAGAGACAGAGGAGAAAGACTTGGGGATGACGGAGGCAGAGTGTGGAGTGACACAACTACAAGTCAAGGGACAGCCAAGGCTGCTCACACACAGGAGATGTTAGGGCATTGGATAAGTTCTACCTCCAAGCCTCCAAAAGGGAGCAACACCTGCTGGCACCTTGAGGTTGGACTTCTGACCTCTTGAGCAATGAGAGAAAAAATATCTCCACAGTATTAGGCTGCTCTGCTGTGGTAATTTGGTAGAACAGTTTTAGGAAAGCAGATCAACAGTATTTACTAACAGCTTCATTTTATGATCTGAGAGCCCCTTCTTGTGCTCCTAAAAATGGCAACCCAACAGGCATCTGGACACTGACAAGTGGAAGGCCAGTAGTTCCCCTGGCAAGAACCAAGCCCAAACAGAAGCAGGCAACCACATTACAGTGCAGTAAGAGAGACCACTGCTCTGAAGGGTGGGTCCATGATCTGCTCATGTTCCAGTGCACACAGCCTAGGCTTAGGAGTTCAGAACTGGGCTCTGTATCAGGACAGGTCCAGGCATAAAAGCAAGGAAAAACCTAGATTAGAATCCTAGGTTCACTGTTTACGACTAGCAACTTCACCTGGAACAAACGTCTTCATTACCGCTAAGCACAGTGATGCTTTTTAATGAGTCAGCATTCTTAAACGGAGGCAACTGATGCTCCTGGATTATTAAAGGAGAAAGAAATGTTAAAGGATATTGGGGGGCTTGCAGGAGGCATTAGTGAGCCAGTGTTTCTGGCTGCTGCTACCACTGCAGCCATCTGATGCTAACTACAAACAGCTCTTTTTTCCTAGGTAAGTCCTGCTTTTCCTTATCCGTATGTGATGTGAACTTGCCTTATTTGTGAAACTTACATCATAGGCCTATTCCTCAGCTGCTGGTGATGAGTCACAGAGAAGGAACTGGAAAGTAACTAATAATGGTAGAACTTGTTTGTTAAGCAAATACTACATGCCAGGCACTGCTCTTCTATTTCTTGTGTATTAATTCATTCAACCCTCTCTCAGTCTTCATGTCTTGAAGTCCATCTGTCACCCTCATTTTCACCCTCAAGAAAAATGAGACACAGAACAAAAGCCAAGCTATGTAGCCAAAGTACCCAGAAAGTTAAGTGAAGAGCTAGGACTAAACCTTAAATTGTCTGGATCCAGATCCTGACATCTTTGGGCATGTTGCTTTCTGTTCACCATCTGTCATTTTTAGCATCATCATCCATCTCAAAGAGCGACAGATACTGCAAACATTTAATAAAGGAGATTCAGATTATTCTGAATGGCTGTATTGAAAAAAGGAAAACATTGTGGCTCACTGTAACTTATAATCTACCTCATGGAGCTGTCAGGCATATTAAAAGATATACCTGCACATATCTGTATTATATGTGTAAATATGTCTATATGTATATATATATATATATATATATATATATATACACAGTGTTACATATGTAAACATGCATGCACATAATGCCCAACATGGTGACAGACGCATAGCAAAAACTCCTTAAGGGAAAAATAATAGCTACTACTATTGCTATATCACCCCTGACTTTGACCAACTCCCTCTTGGCTACTTCTGCAAATGATTTTTTTTTTTTTTTTTTGCCTAATTACAGCTTTTTTTTTTTTTTTTTTTTTTTTTTTTTTTTTTGGTACCGGGGATCAAAGTCACGACCTTGCGCTTGCCAGGCAGGCACTTAAGCCACTGAGCTAAATCCCCGGCGTAATTACAGCTTTGCCACCCTAGGCAAGTAACTTCGTCTTTCGAAAGTCACCTGTGAAATGAAGCTAAGCTAGAAAGGAGCAAAAGTTTGAAGCATACTGTATCTGAAGCCTGCCCAAATTTAGTATGTTCGTCAACTCAGATCTCCCAACCCTTGATGTCCAGTGTCTTCACAGGGATTTCTATAATTCTTATCATCTGTGACTCACAGGTTCACTCTAGTTTACATGGCAACTTCTATGGTCCTGGAAAGATTTGTGCTGTTTTCTCTTCAAAATGGGTTACAAAAAGTGCCCATTGCAGGATGGGCAGTGATTTTTGAAAAGAGGGCTGATTTTATATATCTATAAGAGATTATGTGCAGCAGAACATATATGTCTATACACACACACACATGCAGAGACATACTCATCATCTAATGTGATGCCCTGGAGCTCAGTGAGGGGCAGAATCAAGCTACAGTAGAGTCTGTAGTTGTGAGAGAACACAGTCTAATGTCAGTCTCCTCAGAAACTGCAAAAGCCTTGAGATGACAGACTGCTTTTCAAGACCATGCCGTGTCTGAAAGGCATCCTGGGTGCATGGTCCTCTGGCGCATCTCCTGAGAGACTGTTCCTACTTCATCTTCCCTCCCTGGTCTCTACCTATACTTGTCTCCAAGACAGCTGACTATCAAGAGTCCCTTTACTCCTTACTCCCAGATGTGAGTCGTTTTTCTTTTTTTGGGGGGGGGGTTGGTACTGATTATTGAACTCATGACCTTGCACTTGCCAGGCAAGCGCTTGTGCCACGGAGCTAGACCCCCAGCCCCCAAATGTGATTCTTATATAGATTTTTTTTTTGCACCTTGGTCACTCAAATTTACCTTGTGACTTTTTAAATTTTGCTTTTGGAAAAAAGGAAGGAGAAACTTTTCTATGCCTTCACCTTTAATCCAAAGTCTAGTCTGCAGCAACCTTTCAACTTGCAGTTGTGCTAAGTTCACTTGCTTTTACTTTCATTCGTTGTCAAATATTCATCAGCTCTATTCACTTTTCATATGCAGAAGAAAATCTACCTTTTTTCATATTGCTACATAATCAACAGGGTGAATCTTCCTATGTAGTTACTAGCTTTTGAGACACATACTCGTAGCCTGTTCACAGTTAAGAAAAATGAGAGTAAAATTGTCAGTTCTCAATCCATGAGTGGGACATAGTGTGGTTTGACTAAGACCCTTGCCTTGGTTACTATTCTCTCACTGCTGAGACAAAATACCCAACACCCGAAATTAAGAGAGGAAAGGTTTACTTAGCTCACAGTCTGTGCAAATCTCAATCCCTAATCTCTTGGCTCCAGGCACAGCTCAGGGGCAACAGTTCAGGACAGCAGAAGGAAACCAAAGCAGCTAGAGCAAAGGTAAAGAGAGCAAGCCTCCTTTCCTCCCTTAGATTGTAAATAGTCTATGCCTCTGGGTGGATGCAACACTCACATCGTATCAGTGTTGTCCTCTGGCACAGGCTGAGAATGTTTACAAAGTAAGGACCCTGGCCCCATGCTGAATCACGTAGTTAAACTTCTGACCTTCCCAAATTGACACAATGAGTAACATCCTACAGCATAAGGGCTTGTCCTCTACACCCCAGGATGTACAGCTGCTGAGACACTTGGTTAAGCTTCTGGACTTCTCAAGTTGATGCTATATATCAACGGTAACAACCCTAGGCTGTCAGCTGCTACTCAGACATCATCTGCCGCTGCACCACTGCCCCCAAAGCTAAAGCCCCGGAGGACAGCATGCCAGTCCACTCCCTGATGTGATCCATTACACTGCTGGAGTCACTAGGACTACGAAGCCTACCATTTTAGCCAGGACTACGAAGCCTACCATTTTAGCTGTGGCTGCCCAGTATCCTTAATGGCTCTCATCAGTTACCAGCTCCTCACTGCATAGTCCAATATGACCTCATGTCATTATGATAAGAGACAAGGCACCAAGCCACTCCCCAGCCCCTTGCATACACCCTTCCACTCCTACACATTGGTTCCTCCTGGGCATCCACCAAAGCAGAGCTTCTCTAGCAATGTGTTAGAGTTCACTCCCTTTTGCCTCTTCACGCGTGGTACCGAAGTACTGTTCTGTTCTTTTTTTATTCAGCTCTTCCCTTTGTAATGGTTCTTCCACTTCAACAGATAGCGTCACCAGCTCTCTCCCAGTGAGTTAAAAACAAAATAAAGCAGCACAAATAAATACATGCCCCCTTGCCCAACACTCTTGAAAGTATTTAAAACACTGGTTGTTTATAATTTCTTACAATTTCTCATTTCCCTCACTCATCATGTATCTTCTTAAAATGTGGCTTCCCATCTATTCTGTCTCATTGGATCGGTCTTCCATGAGATGTAGATCCATGTAACACTAAACACTATTTCTGTCTCTCAAGGCACTTGACTCTGTAGCATTCATTCTCATTAAAACTTTCTCCTCTTTTGGCTTCTATTGAAATTGTTTTCTTGTTCCACTCTTCATTCCCTAGTGTCTTCCATAGGCTTCACATGCCTGTCCTTGGTTCTTCTCAGTCCTTCTCTACTTCATTGGCCTTAACCACAGCCATTTGTGTGTCATGAACCCAAAAGCTGTATAACTGAAGGTCTGATTCCTTGCACGAGATCCCTATACCTATCAGGGTAACTGCTCTAGTGGTGTCTCCACTTGAACATTTTTCCAACCATTTATTCACAATATCCTAGAAAGAATTACTATGTTTTGTCACTACCATTGCTGTGTGGGGCTCTGATGATGTTCACAGTCTTGATTAATGGTACTACCACACAAATAATTCCCCAAAGCAGAGCCCTCTCTTCCCTTTCAGTCCTACATATAAGCACTCAGGTCTTTTGTATCCTATTCTTGGATACCTTTTTAATACATCTGCCTTCCTGTCTTAAGCAACCTTTACTGCTTTATTCTAGATCCTGTCTGAATTACTGCAGCGGCCTCCTCACTTGTCTTCTCCCTGCCCTTTCTGGCCCTTTTCCAACATAATACTCTCCCTACAGACAGTTTAATCTGTCCAAACTGTAAATCTGAAACTGCCACTCACTCCTATTAAAATTTTTCAATAGCTCCCTTTAGTTTTCAAGATAAAGTTCAAACTCCTTAGCTTAGCACATAAAGTTCTTTGTGAGATGACCCCTGAATAATTCTCTGGCCTCTTCCCTCCTTTCCCCATTTTTTTCCTTACATATCCCTTACACCACCACTATTAAGGTAGATGCAATTGCTTAGACCACTCTCTTAGTGCACTGGGGATACTATATCAGAATACCAGAGTCTGAGTGACTCAAAAAAAAACAGAAATTGATTTCTCATTGTTCAGGAGGCTGGGATGCTCCATATCGGGACACTTTTGGTGACTGTTGAGAGATGCTGTCCAGTTCCAAGGTGGCACCTTGACACTATACCCTATGAAGAGAACCAGGCTTTGCCTCACATGGGTAAAGGCAGAAGGACAAGTAAAACTCAAAACGTTGTGAAATCTCTGTTAATGCATCCTCTCGCTCATGATGGGAACTAAATACCTGACATACACAGCTTAGAGAGAGAAATGGTTTCTTTCAGCTCACAGTTTAAGGAGGTTCAGTTCGCAGTTGTTTGAACTGATGGAAAGACATGGCAGAACGAAGCTGTCCGCCTCTTCGAGACGGATCCCCAGAGGCATGCCCTCGGGGACCCACATGTAACCGGGCTCTAACTCCTAACAGCACATCCTGCTGCACACAGGGTGGATGAACCTAGCGATGAGTACAGTGACTCCCTGGGCATCCCTCAGTCCAGTCAAGTTAATAATATGATTAACTGGCACACTTTTATTATAAGGGCCTTAATTTATTCCATGAAAGAGAAGCCCTTATGGCCTAATTACCTCTGAATGACCTCAGAACTTTATCCCATCACACTGGCCATGAGGCTTACAGATCTGACTGTGAAGGAATGAATGGCATCTGTAGTATTCTTCCTGCTGGTTAAGGCTTCCATACCAGTGGTCTTCTGTCCCCACTGCACGATATGAATGTCCTCCACATATCCCAGGTGCCTTTTTCAGGGCCCCTCTGCTCAGTCTTAAAATTCTGCTAAGCAGTTTCTTCCTCCAGATTGTTCTTTACAATCACTTGTTTCCTTCTGTAGAGCCAGTAGAATTTTTTTCCCTGAAAGTGTCACTAGCTAGCATGAATCCTTGCTCTTTATAATAGTGGAAATTAAAAAAAAGCACAAAGTTATAAAGAAAAAAGCTTGAATTGAAAAGTTAGAGGAAGATAGGAAAGGACTCCGGTTTCGATAGCTTCAGGGGGGACACTGATACAGGGGTTGAGACTGCCCACTTGCAAAGGCAAGAGGCCAACTTTTAAAGCTTAGTGAATAGGCTTGGGTCTGACTGATCATTATCTCAGGCCTACCATCATAGCTCTGGAATCCTTATGGATATGGCACAATTGTGTTCCTAGTAAAGGATTCTGTCTATGCTGGTCTCAGTCATGTGGACTCCCTCTTTCCTGGAACACACGTGATCACAAGTTTAGAACCATGGCTGGAAACTTCTGGTATACCTCAGTGTCCTGATATATCTTATCTTGGTGTCCTCAGTCTCGAAGGGGGATGACCTCATGTAAATTCAGAACTGTCAACCCTGTCTGATGGGACCTAGGCAGATATTAAATGATCAACATACCCTTATACAGAAATGAGAAGAGATTTAGCCAATGGTTTATGTAGCAAAAGATACCAAATTAAGGTCAAGTTTTGTTCTGCAGTTAGTTACCCACTGTGCAGCTATGGTTGTAAACAAAGAGTCCTGGTTCATAGCAAAAATGGCTTTTCATTCTCTGACTGTCCCAGAAGAGAGCACAAACAGTACCTTTATTTCTTTCTAATTTTTATTAGTGCATAGTTTTAAAAAATCATGCTTTCAATAATATAACAGGTAAGGACCCAGGACTCCATCTATTCCACATCCTCGTGGTGGTCTGTGGCTGTTATGAATGTTATAAAATAAGTTTTTCCTGGTAGGTGCCTTTGTGCAAATAATCAAAATTATAGTGTAGCCTTATGCATTTCCCTGTCAATCCTGAATCTCAAAATGTACACAGTCCATCTAAGTCTACTCTAGACAAGTTTGGTACAGAGCTACACTTACACAAGTTTCCTCTACCTATTCTCTAAGAACAATTTGGAGTTGCCAGCATAAGAGCCACAGCCCTTGAAGGTGATATTGCAATAATATCAGGCTCCAATTCCTGCTGAAAGGCAGAAGCTTCCTGACAAGCCCCTCCTGTTACATTTCCACAGGCACTGAGACTGTCGAAGGGATAGATCTGGGGATACAGACAATGTGGGACACTAAAACTTTCCGATAAAAACACAATATGCCAGCCAGCTGCAAATCCCACCTGCAATTTCTTCTCTTCTTTCTTCAATCCCAGGGAAATATGTCAGTGGATGCCATCAGATAAGAAAAGCCACTGATCTATAGGGCATGAGGGAAGGCTAGAATATTGATGTCTCAGATTCTTTCAATGTATAAACTGCTCCTCAGCAAATGAGGTGCTTTGGGAATTCTGACTTCTTGGACTGGTAAACACCTGGACAAGTAAAACAGTCACCATGAGCTCTGCTTCTGCTCTGCAAGATGGCACCTAGGCCACCACCAGTATCCCAGCCTGGAAACCAAAGTTCATAAAATTAAAGCCTTTCTTTCCCTTGTCTTTCTTATTTTTCTTATTTATTTTCTTTTTCCTCTTGGTACACAGTTGAGTATGAGAGGCCCCATTATGTAGTAAAACTGTTTCAGAATATGGTCTCTCATCCAAGTGTTAACTAGGCCCTACCCTGTTTAGCTTCCGAGATCAGAGGAAACCAGGAACTGGACTAAGATGACAGATTGTTCATTTTCCCTGTGTCTTGGTGCTAGCTTCTCTGTAAGTAAATTTACCATTTGGACCAAATCAGTAAGTCTTGGGGAAGAGAATCAAGGAGCCAAACCATGCCTTCCTATGGGCCTGGGAGACGAGGAGAGCAACCCCAGCCCCATAAGCTACTGGCTGATTTGAAGTCAGGCTGAGATGATAGCAACTGAAGTAAAATGATAATAATAATAATAATTATTATTATTATTAATTAATTATTTTATATAATTTATATAAATTATATTTTATATTATATATTTTATATAAATTGATTTATTTATATAATTATAATAATTATTATTATATTGTTTGCCTTTGCAGACCTAAAGCTGCATCTGAGCATCTATTTGGAGGATAACAATATGTATTATAGCAACTATGGGGAATTTCCTTCTGCTTTATTTATGAAATCCAATATTTTGTTCCATTTTACTGTTTTGTTTTATTCCTGTATCTGGTAACCTGAGCAACTATTTTGAAGATAACAATATACAATATAACAGCCATTGTTTAATTCCTACCATCTTGTTTTGAAAACCTTTATAGCTATTGTTGTTTTGTCGTAATTATCATTTTGCTTTTGCTTGTGTGATTTTTTTTTGGTTTGTCTGCTTCTTGATTTTTCTGTTTTTTCTTTTTTCTTTTTAAAATAAAAATAAATAAATATAATATTCTTGGGCTTTTCTTGAAAAAAGTTTTAGTTATTTTTCAATTTTAGTTGGCATATAATAATCATACATTTTGTATTGTACAACTGTATAATAATCTTACATATACAAATGTTTGAGTTGTAAAAATAAATTATGTTAATGATATATTGTATAGGTGCATAACAATTGCACACATCTATGGAGGAGACTAGATAAAGAATTGTTAACCTTTGGCCCATAGATGGGATTTGGGGCTCTTACAAGTCTTAAAAACTAGATGCAAAATTTGCTACACATATCCATTTTCCCTACCAGGAAAAACTATAGTTTTTGCCAGATTCATAAGTGAGCTCAAGACTTTCTATGTTATAAAACAAAGGGTTTCACAACATCTGAGCATTTGTACTTCTGAGGGTTGAAACCTGCCTCAATACCAGGGAGACAGCTGAGGCTAGAAGGAAGACTGACTTGATGATCAGACAGTGTTGGGCTCAAATCCTGGCTCTTTCACCTATTCTTTGTCTACCCCTGAGTGGGTGACTACCTCTGTGATTTCATTTCTTGCTCTACAAGCATTCAACAATTATACTAATTAACCTAAGAAAAAGTGCACATCAGGGAAATGTAGCAAGCACGTCAGAGACACTTGAGGGCTGCTTGACCCAGTACATGTCACCAAGACGTCTAAGAAAGCAGAACACAGAGAACTTCCACTTTGAATTCCACTGCTAGAATTCTGGACATCAAATTGATATTTTTCCCTGTGTGGTCATGGACTGACAAAGTCTTGGTGGTTTTTTCTTTAGGAAAATAAGTAGGAAATAGACCCAGGGTATAGGTGAAGAAATAAAGACAAAAAAAAAAATCACAATTTTAAAATTGCACTTTTAATAAAAGCTGCAGCTTCAGGACACAAGTCTAATTTTAAATTTTTTTTAAAGGATTTTAAAAGACACACTGTGCCTAGGGCTTTCCTTTCTACTGTACCTGTAAATGAGTTTTATCCTTTTGCTTTTAGCTGTAAATGGACCTAACCCTTCAACGAATACACAATCCTTTGTAGTTTTTTTGTTTGTTTTGTCTGTTTGCTTTTTGGTTTTTGGTGTGGTTCTTTTTTTGCCTGTAAAATGGGCCTTCCTCCTTAAGGATGCCACCTACTGCTTTTTTCACCTGTGGTGGCTCTTACCTTTGAACAGGCCATCATCCTAGGAATAGGCCAACACCTTTCCCCTAGGAAGCACCAGCATCTTTGTATCTCATAATCAAAATAAGAAGCCAGTTCACCCTTCCCATGGGCCTGCAGAGGTCATGCAGTTCCCAGGAGGAAAAATAAGAAGTTAGTTTAAACTTCCCATAATCTAACAGAAACCATGCAGGTCCCAGGAAGAGAAGCAAGAGGCCAGTTCACCTTTCCTTTGAACTGGTGAACCCATGCTGGTCGAGGAGGAGAAGCCAGTTCACACTTCCTGTGAGCCAGCAGAAGCTATGCAGCTCCTAGGAGGAGAAACAAGAGACCATTTTGCCCTTCTCATGAGCCAACAGGCATGCAGGCTGGGAGACAAAAGCACTCTTACTCCCATTGTTAGCAATTGAAGTGCAAAAACAACTTGATGCTTGTGTGTGATTGACTTGGTATGCATGAAGCCAGTAGTCTGAGCATCTACTAAGAGGAAAACAATATGCAAAATAGCAAATATGGGGGATTTCCATTGGCCTTGTTTTCAAAATTGAATATTGTTCTGTTTTATTCAATGTTCTCTTTTGATTCTGTTTTGATTCTAGTTTTATTCTATTCCATTTTGTTTGATTTTTATTATGTCTGATGGTATGGGCAGCAATTTTGAAGATAGAAAGAGGCATTATGGTAGCCATTGTTGGTTTCCTGTTATCTTGCTTTGAAGTTCTATATCACTTTCACTGTTTTATTTCAAGGGTACTTATTCTGTTTACTTTGTTTGGTTTTATTCTCTTAAAGTATTTTATTCCTTCTTACTACTGAGCCCTAAAAATTCTTTTTCTGAGATGGAAATCAGCAGACCTACAACCTGATCCATGAGGCATTTTCTGAAATAAGGTTCTCTATCTCTGCTTTGGGGAGCTCTCTGGACAGACCTATATGATTAATGTTTTTCTGCACAAAATGACATGCATGTTGAATGAATAGATTTATTCCAAGCCTTCTAAGAAAGGAACCAAGTCCAGCTAAGGTGTCCTAAACTTTGTCCTAAACAAAAGAAATGAGTCACTCCTACCAAAACTTCATACTGATAGCATATGATCAGGTTATCCCTGGCAATGATGCAGGATCATGGATTGGAAAGGGGTATCAGAGATTATATTGTTCTCACTGTTTTGTTTGTTCTATTGTTTTGTTTTATTCAATGTTCTCTTTTGATTCTGTTTTGATAAGAAGGGGCTTGTACAGCTGGTTTGCACCATGATGATCTGCACACCCAGATACTTAGAATCATTATATAATATCCTGCAAAACCTATTTCACCAATGTCACCAAAAGACTGTTTCCTGTACAGGCACATCTTCTTCTGGTTCTTATATCTCTATCAACCTGTATACTGCTCCATTGTGATATCTTTCCTTCTTTAAGAAGGTCTTGATGTTTAGTCAATATTCATTCAATAAAAAATAAGCCCCTATAGCCAAACTAAGGGATAGATAGAGATGACAGACAGACAGACAGACAGACAGACAGTCAATCTTTGTCCTAGTAATTATAATCTTCAGTTTATAGATGAGGAATTAAGCTTACTAAGATAGTAAAAAACCAAATGAGTTTGAAACCAGGGATTCCTGACTCAAACTTTTAAACTAAATGCAATATCTTCAAGACACAATGATGAATGAAATGTGGTCCTTGCTCCCTTGGACCTGTGTGGGACATTGACATGGAAAGGGAAGTCCAAGGTACCAGTCAAATGTGCTTTTCCTGCTGGAGCCAAAGACAGATAGCTTTGTAAGAAGCCAGCTCTGTACAATCGATGGGTGGAGGAGAGATGCATATGAAGTGTAGAGTTTGGAAAAAACTTCTTTGAGAATGAAAAGCAGTCAGTCCCAAGGAGGCAGGCCATTCTGTGGAAAAGAATAAGCAAATAAAAAGGCAAAGAGGCAGAGCAAGGCATGAGGAAACACAGAAGCATCTGTCACTGAGACATAGATGTCCCTGACAGTGTGACTTGTGAAAAGCCCTACATTCTCTCCAGGGTCCTGAGAGATGGGAGGCTACCCTTCTGCCAAGAATGAATATGTGATCTTGGCTCTGGAGCTCTGAAAGTGAACAGAAAAAAATAAGGACTTTGGGGACCCCAGAAACTGTGTTTCCTAACTCCTTCTCTAACCTAGACATCTCAATCTCAGCACAAAAGGTTATAATTTCCCTGGGAAGAAATTGTGCTGACCTTGGGTTTTTGCAGAGTGTGGTATTTCTGCTTGGCTGAACAGCCTGCTGAAACACCACTAAAATAACTAGTGGGCAGGATGTCCCTAGAGCACGCAGCCACATGAGGGTGAGACAGAAGTTGCCTGTAATGTATTTACCTCAGCCAAAGAAGGCAAGAAAACTAGTATGGGAGAAGTGGAAAATGCACCAGGGCTGGATGCATCTGGCAGTTTGCCCCCTGCTCTGCCCAGTCTCTCTCTGTGCTCCAGATAGGAGTGAGTGTTCACTGCAGAGGGTAGCAGAAACCAGAAGGACTCAGTGGCCCACAGCAGCTGTCTGGGGAAAGGATCCCGGCTGTCATTCTGTCTCCTTATTTAGATTAGCCAAGAATTTTCGGGTCTACATTTTCCTCAAACAGAAAAAAACATTTCTTATTTCAGTGTTTTACACTTGTCATACTTTGTCACTTTCTGGTTGCTGATGGTTGTCAACAGAAATAATGCACAGAGTTGTAGAAATGAAACTTGATCTTACCCTTATTTATTAGATTTACCCAGTGCTTGAATTAAGAAAGCCATATAAGCCAGAATAATATTTCCCAAGGCATTTCCCTGATTCTAAACATTCAAGGAAGACATACTCCTCACATAACCGTATTCACAGAAGGAATATACTGTACATTTAAGCTTGACTTCCTGGGGTTGACTAATGCTTCTTTTAAAACCAAGTCTTCTGTAAAAGTGATACAGGACCTCAAAAAAATAGGAAATCAACAGTGGCTACCGTGGTGCCTCTTGTTATCTTCAAAATAGTTGTCCATATCATAACTTTCACTGTTTTGTTTTGATTGGGTTTATTCTGTTTTATTTTGCTTGGTTTTATTCTCTTAAAAATAGAAAAATTAAAATTAAAAAAAAGTCTTCTGTAGAGGACACATTACTGAGCCCTTGCCATGCATATGTTATTCGGTTTACTGCCCCCAAATCCTGTTAATGGCCTAAAGACAAAGGGAACCTCTGAAAGTGAACAGAAAAACATCTTTGTAAAGTAATTTTGGAGTTTTGGATACACCGAAGTAAGAAGCCAATTGTCAGGAGAATAGAAAAATTAGAGGCAAATTCTCTTAAGCACTTCCTATGCACAGACTGGGTTTGGGAAATCTAGATAAAGGAGTCCGCTTCGTCCTCACACTGCTCTGTGAAACCAGTGAGGGATGAGGCACTTAGCTGCCAGGAGATAAGACACTACAGAAAATGAAACACCTCGCTTCTTTCAATAATAAAGGATCAGCTCTGTCCGGCATTGTCCAATTTCAGATTAAATTACAAAGGGGAAAGGAGAAGAGAAAATAAAAGGGAGACAAAGTAGACATCAGGTGGAAGCAAAAAGTGTTCAGCTAAGTGTTCATCTTCTCAACATAAAATAAATTCCTTCTTTAACCAATCCATTCACTCAACAATAATTCAGTTGACATTTATACATTGCATAGACAAAATAAGATGTCTGATGTTTATGTGTGTCCCTTCAGGTTCTCCTCACAGTGGTTGCAGACATAAGTCCTTCCTTCTTGATGGGCCACCATCTTGGTATTATATACTCTTGCCACATGGTTGTAAGTGATCAGATCCAGAATGCATGCTAATTCAAAGCATTTATCTGATCAGCAGTCTAGGCTTCACTCAGAGTGAGACTTCAACCAAAGCACAATACAAAAATAGTAAACAGACAAAAGGTTAGAGGAGATACATGCAGAAAGGCAGCGAGAAATGGAAGCTATGGTGCAGTACAGCTATAAATAAGAAAAAGCTGGGAATAAGAAAGAGAGTGAGTCAATCTATGGAAAGAACCAAAGACAGAGAGAGGTTGAGGTACATCACAATCTTAACAGCAGGAAAGTAAGTGGGGAGCAAGAGAGATTTGTGTGGCTCCGAGGATGTAATATGTGCTCATCGTAACTGCAGTCTACGCTGAAGTATGTTATTCTCCTTGTTGTCTGGCTGGGTGGCTTTTAACAAGGCTTCCTGTCTTCCTAGATTTCTTAGTACTAAGTCTAAAAATTCTGTGAATTATCATGAGGAGTAAAGATCTGTTTTTCTTGTAACCCCAATAGAACAATCTATAATATAGAATAAGCTACCTGAAGTGCATCTATAAATGAGACATAAAGGAATTCACTAACAGATTATATCACACATGTATTCATGGGTGAGCAGGACCAAATATTTTACAAAGTAATTAGGACTACAAAGAAAAATGAAAACCTCAAGCCTGAAAATAATGTTTGCCTTCTTCAAACAAAACTGATGAACCTTTCAATAGGAATAATGAACCTTTTAGTCTGTCTTTTGCTTAATGCTAAGAAAGAAAGATCACCATTGGCTCGAGACTCATATATTAATCTGTTCCTCCATTGTTAGCCTATGTTGCAATTGAGGATGATAAAGATACTTTAAAATGAAAATGGTAAGAGCCCAAACTGAAATCTGCAGCAACCTTCCTCAGCGTGAGTGTGCATGCGCATGTCATGAGTATAGACTTGGGTGAGGAGACACCTTTCCTGTCACGCTGGATGTCCCATCGTCCTACAGACTCTGTGACTGCTGTGTTACAGATTAGTTACTGGAGTGCTCAGACTCTCTGACAAGTAGAGACACAATGTCAAAACTCACACAGTGGCACCTGCCCCGATGACTCCTCCTCAAAGCCCAGCTACCTCACCTTTTCCAAGGACATCACACAGATTCAGTCATTCAAAAGTTGGTAAGGGGCATGTGAATACACAAGAGGCCATGTGCCTAAAACCCCAAATGTCCTTTCCTTACTTATCTTCAGCTTATTACTCTTACAGCTTATAGCCATGTTCTACAACTTACCACAATAATAATCTTTATTGAGAATTTTAAAACAGTATCCTAATGGAAAAAATAAATTACCCAAAAACTATTTAGTAAGGACTTCTGTTTCTGATCATGATGGAAGAAATCAAATCAACTCCAATCCCAAACTACCAGAAAAACAGATAAAATACATTTTTTAAAAAATGATGTTCAGGGCTAGATATATAGCTCAGCAGCATAAGTGCCTGCTGCTGAGCAGGTGCAAGTGCGAGGTCCTAAGTTCGATTCCCGGGGCGGGGAGGATGTTCATTCATTGCAACAGAGACAGCACTAGACAAAGCATCATAAAATGTAAGTATGTCAATTTGAAAAAATAAGTTATCCACTGTGCTTGCACAAGATTACTGCTTGGAAGCTATGTCTAATCTACTGCCTGGGAAAAAAGAGTTCAAATAGGATCCCATGGTTTGCTAAATTGAAGGAATGGAGCTGCAAGTTCAAGGAAACCCAGGCAGCAGCAAGTCCCAGGAAGAATTGTAGTAAGAAAGATATTTACATGGGGAACCCCAGTTATCTGAAGAAAGATCCTGGGCAGATGGAGATAGTGGAGTGGGAAACAACAGCAAATCAGCCTCTCTGAGACTGGAATCCAGAGAGTTTAATATAACAACTTGGGGAAGAAAAGGAAGAGGCAAGTAGATCTCCAGGACCCAGCAAGGATCCACAGAAAAACTGGAGCCTACAAGGACAGTGAAGAGACAGACCCCAGTGCAGAAGAACTGTGCTTTCTCCCTGACTCCTGGCCTATGATGTAAGAGAGAAGGCTGAAATCTATGGGCACGGTGAGGGTGGATGACTCCAGAGGCCTCCCTGGAGAAACACACCACTGGAATGGATCAGGAGATGCTGTAAGATACAACAGCTACTGAGTGACTCCAGCCCAACCATTCCCTGGAGGGAGTGCATGGCCAGATGCCATTTTAGGAGCAGGCAACTAAGCTCAGACTTTGGAGCAGCTATGGGCCACCTTCTTCTCAGGGCTCCCAGTGACTGAGTGAGGCATTGTGTGAGAAATGCAGGGTCAGGAAACCAAGGGCCGGCTATTCAGAGACACCCAGAGTGCTGTAGGCTGAACAATTCAGGTCTGAATCCCACAACCAGGGGCCAGCATCAGCCTGAACACTGTGGCATTGAAATCACAAAGAACTCTCTCTGTCTCTCTCTGTCCTCTCTCTCTCTCTCTCTCTCTCACTGTCCCTCTCTTTCGCTTTTGTGTTGTTTGCTTTCACTGTTCATGTGTGAACATTGTTTTCAGTTTTTCTGGTTTTTTAGTTCTTTTTTTGTTATTTTCTTCTTTCTTTTTTTATTTTAAAAAGAATAAAATTAAACATAACAAAACAATAAAACAGATCATAAAAAAACATGTAAGAGACACAGATTTAAAAGCAGGACAACAGGAGATCTTCACTGTCTATCATATTGTCTCTTGTTTTCTTCCAAATAGTGCATATCTTCACATACAATGAATTCATACAAGACAAGATAGTATTAAACTGATCAGAACAGGATGATGAAGGTATTTTAGGTCTTCAAAACCAGACAATGGGGAAGTCAACAATTATTGCCATAATGTCTCTCATTCTCTTCAAAATAGTTGTCCATAGCTGCTTCATGTATGTTGAAATTAAACAATACAAAACAGACTAAAACCACTCTGAACAAAGAATATTAGTATTGCTGGATTTCACATCATGATGCTACAGAATCAGCACTGGGTACCTTAGTGTATCTTTTTCTTCAAAGTAGCTGTTGATTTCATTGTGCATTATATAATCCATTCTCATAAACAGTTTAGGACAAGTTCTATGCATGCATGAGTCTCTACATATATACCTATCCTTTCTGTATGACAGGAAAAGACAAAACAAGACAAATTCCTAGAAAAACACGAAATGAAAAAGACAAATGAACAACAATAGCAAAGAGCCCAGAACACTGACAA
Organism: Dolichotis patagonum; assembly: GCA_004027295.1. Taxonomy (NCBI): domain Eukaryota; kingdom Metazoa; phylum Chordata; class Mammalia; order Rodentia; family Caviidae; genus Dolichotis; species Dolichotis patagonum. The sequence goes on along the minus strand of PVJX010002877.1, from coordinate 33,592 downwards.
TGTAGGCCTTCAAAACAAGGCTGTATGAGCATAACTAGGGTAGTTATTTTACATACTGATCTTCAAGAGTTCCTCAGATCACCATACAATAACATGCACAATTGTGCCAATCCTATGAATGTTAACTATTTTGTTTCAAGAACTTATAAAAGTTGTAGCAAAATCATCTTAGCTATCCTAAGTGTGTTTATATACTTTTAGATATTTTTTCTTTTCCTTTCCTTTTTCTTTTTCCGCATTGTCCCTGAGATACTATTTTTTCCCCCTTTAAGCAAATTCTTATCAGGGAAACCAGCAGTCTTGTTTCAGTCCAGGAGATAGAAACATTGCACGAGGACTCTGGACTCAATTGGGCTGGCCTGGGGACAGCTTAAGACCAGCACTGCCAGCCACTGAGTTCATATCCACACCCCTAGGACAGGGGATTGTGCCTCAGGGGCTCTGCCAGCCCCGGTTCTCCATGCCCAGCTTCTGCATCTCAATTAAGAGAGCCAAGAGTCTGCAGAGGGGTGAAGATTGCCTGAGGTGAGTTCTGGTGACCTAGGGAAAGTTGGAGACCTACGTTCCTGCTTCTGAGTTTCTGGGGAGCTACCAGGATGCTGGACTGGGTCCAGTGGATTGCAGGGCCTCAGTCAACCACACTCAGCAGCCTTGTTTCAATCCAGGAGGCAGGAACATTGCATGAGGACTCTGGGCTCAATTGGGCTGGCCTGGGGACAGCTTAAGACAAGCACTGCCAGTGGTTGAGTTCATATCCACACCCCTAGGACAGGGGATTGTACCCCAGGGGTTTCTCTGGCCCCAGTTCTCCACACCCAGCTTCTGCCTCTCAATTTAGGGGGCCAAGTACCTGCAGAGGAGCTGAGTCTGCTCCAGTAGTTGAGGATGCAGGAGATTAGTAACACACCCAGAGGAAGCTTTGGAACGCCACTCAAACCAATGAAATAAGCAAAAATGACAAAAGGAAAGACCAAAAGGCAGGGTCAAATCACCAGCCCATCCCAAGAAAGCCTGGGAGCCATGTACATAGAAGAAAATAGAAGCCATACACCTGAAATGATATCAACTGAAATAAAGAAGCAACTAGGGGAAGTTATGGAGAAATTCAAATCAGAAATAATTCCCTGGGTAAAAGAAGAAATGATAAAAGTAGTGAAAGAAATAGTGAACACATCTAGTGAAGACACAGCTAAAAAATTAGAGGAACAAAGCAAACACATAGAATCCCTGAATGAACACTATACTATAAGAAACAAACAGAATACATAAAGCAGATTCAAAGAGATATACAGGAAATCAAAAATTCTATTGAAAGCTGTAAAAACTGCCTCAATGAAAGTGAAGATAGAATTTCAGACCTCTAATATAAGATCGCAGCTAGTGAACAGGAAAGGAAAGATCTTTTAAAAATAACAAAGAATCAGGAAATAACAATTCAACAGCTACAAGATGATGCAAAGAAAAATAACATAAGATTAATAGGGATAAATGAAACAGAAGGGGACAGCCCAAATGATATCAAGAGGATGTTTACAGAAGAAATAGCTGAAAACTTCCCAAATATGAGAATGGAAACTGACATTTGGATTAGTGAAGCATATAGAACTCCAAATAGCCATAACCAAAATAAAACTACACCCAGACACATAATAATCACCATCCCAGAAATCCACCATAAGAACAGAATACTAAAAGCTGTTAGAGAGAAAAGAGAGATCACCTATAAAGGAAAACCAATCAGAATCACAGCAGACTTCTCAACACAAACAATGAAGTCAAGAAGAGCATGGAGTGAAGTATTTCAGATACTAAAGGAAAACCACTTCCAACCCAGACTGAAGTACCCTGCAAAACTATCCTTCAAAATGGATGGAGAAATAAGATACTTCCATGACAAAGAACAGCTGAAAAACTTCATGAACACCAAACCAGCCCTACAAGGAATACTGAAAGATATTCTAGATACACATAGTATAAAACCACCAAGCAAGGCAGACAATTAAATAGAATGCAAAGCTAAAGATACAACAGCAGAAATATAACATGTCAACAATAAACCAATATATAACAGTTATAACCATTAATGTAAATGGCCTCAACTCACCAATCAAAAGAAACAGACTGGCAGAATGGATCAGGAAATAACATCCAACCATATGCTGTCTACAAGAAACCCATCTGACCCAAAAGGAAACCCATAGACTGAAAGTCACAGGATGAAAAACAATAATTCACTCAACAGGAAACAAACAAACAAAAAGCAGGAGTAGCAATCTTGTTTGCAGACAATGTGAACTTCAAACAAAAAATGATCCAAAGAGATAAAGAAGATCACTACATACTAGTTAAGGGAAAACTTCAAGGGGAAGAGATAACAATCTTAAATATATATGCACCAAATTTCAGAGCACCCAGCTATATAAAGCAAATATTAACAGAAATGAAAAGTCAAATAAGCAATAACACAATTATAACAGGAAATTTTAACATGCCATTGACACAGAGTGAAAGATCAGCTAGACAGAAAATCATCAAAGAAATAACAGAACTGAATCACACCTGTGAACAAATGGACTTGATAGATGTATATAGAGTTTTCCATCCAACAACATCAGAATATACATTCTTCTCAGCATGGGACATTCTCTAAAATAGACCATATACTAGCCCACAGAACATATTTAAGTAAATGCAAAAGAATTGACATTATCCCATGCAGGTTATCAGATCATAGTGCCATGAAATTAGAAATTAACAATAAAAGCAACTGCTAAAGCCTCACAAATACATGGAAACTGAGTAATACACTCTTGAGGAATCAGCCGGTCATGGAGGAAATTAAAGAAGAAATTAAACAATATCTACAAGCAAATGAAAATACAAACACAACTTAGCAGAATTTGTGGGATGCAATGAAAGGAGTCCTCAGAGGAAAATTTATTGCACTGAATTCCCACATCAGGAAGACATAACGAACACAAATAAACAACCTGATGCTACAACTAAAATATCTAGAAAAAGAAGAGCAAGCCAAGCCCAAAGCCAAAAGAAGGGAGGAAATTATAAGGATTAGAGCAGAAATTAATGCAATAGAGACTAAGAAAACAGTACAAAGGATCAATGAATCAAAGAGTTGGTTCTTTGAAAGAATAAATAAAATTGATAAGCCTGTAACCAACCTTATTAAAAAAAGGAAAGAAAAAACTCAAATTCATGCAATAAGGAATGAAAAAGGTGAAAGTACTATAGACTCAGTGGAAATACGGAAGATCATCAACACCTATTTCGAAAACCTCTACTCTCATAGGTTCGATAACACAGAAGAAATAGACAGATTCCTAGATACATATGAACTACCAAAGCTGGATCAGGAAGATGTAAAACTGCTGAATAACCCAATTTCTATTAATGAAATTGAAAATGTAATTAAGTCCTTGCCAAAAAAGAAGAGCCCAGGCCCAGATGGATTCACTGCAGAATTCTACAAGAAATACAAGAAGACTTAATTCCAACACTCTTCAAACTCTTCAATGAAATTGAAAGGGAAGCAATTCTTCCTGAGTCATTCCTGGAGGCAAATATTACTCTGGTACCAAAACCAGAGAAAGACCCAACTAAAAAAGAGGACTGTAGGCCAATCTCCCAAATGAACATAGATGCAAAAATTCTCAATAAAATATTAGCTAACAGGATACAGCAAATCATCAAGATTATTCTCCCCGACCAAGTGGGATTTATCCCATTAATGCAGGGATGGTTCAACATATGTAAATCAATATATGTAATCCACCCACCATATCAATAGAGCCAAAAGTAAGAACCACATGATTATCTCTATAGATGCAGAAAAAGCTTTTGATAAGGTCCAGCACTCATTCATCTTAAGAACGTTACAGAGAATTGGAATATATGGTCTTTACCTCAATATGATAAAGGCCATCTATGACAAACCTACAGCCAGCATCATATTAAATGGCCAAAAACTGAAAACCTTTACCTTAAAATCAGGTACAAGACAAGGATATCCCCTATCACCACTCCTATTCAACATAGTACTGGAAATACTAGCCAGAGCAATTAGACAAGAGAGAGAAATAAAAGGAGTAAAGAGAAGAAAAGAGGAAGTTAAATTATCATTATTTGCAGATGACATGATACTTTACATAGAAGACCCCCAAACTCCAGTGAAAAACTCCTAGATATAATAAAGAAATTCAGCAATGTAGCTGGATACAAAATCAATAATCAAAACTCAATACCATTCCTATACATTAACAACAAAAATACTGAGAGAGAAGTAAGAGAAGCCACAGCCTTCACACTAGCATCCAAAAAAATGCAATGCTTAGGAATTAATCTCACGAAAGAAGTAAAAGAGCTATACAAGGAAAATTATAATACCCTGAAAAAGGAAATTGAAGAGGACCTCAGAAAATGGAAGGACATCCCCTGTTCATGGATAGGAAGAACAAACATTGTGAAAATGGCCATTCTCCCAAAATTACTATACAGATTCAATGCCATCCCAATCAAAATACCACTAACATACCTCATAGATCTAGAGAAATAACTCCTAAAATTCATCTGCAACCAGAGGAGACCTAGAATATCAAATGCAATTCTAAGCAACAAAGGCAAGGCAGGAGGCATCACAATCCCTGATTTGAAATTATACTATGAAGCTACAGTAATAAAATCAACATGGTATTGGAATAAAAACAGACCTGAAGATCAATGGAATAGATTGGAAGATACAACCACAAACTCACTCAACCACTTTATCCTTGATAAAGGGGCCAAACATGTTCACTGGAAGAATGACAGTCTCTTCAACAAATGGTGCTAGAAAAATTGGCTATCCATATGCCAAAGACTAAAACTAGACCCATGCCTATCACCATGTATTAAACTAAAATCTAACTGGATCAAAGATCTAAATATTAAAATAGAAACCCTAACTCTGTTGGAAGACAAATTAGGTAAAAACATTGAAGATATAGGGGTAGGTAGAGAATTCATGAACCAGAATCAAACTGCATGGGAAATACTTCCCAGAATCAATAACTGGGACCATATCTTATTAAAGAGTTTCTGCATGTCAAAAGAAAACTCCAGCACAGTGAAAAGAAAACCCACAAATTGGGAAAAAATCTTAATGGACTGTCCCTCAGACAAAGGACTTCTGTCTAGAACTTATAAAGAATTAAAAAAGTCAGACCCTCAAAATTCAAAGACCCATCCCAAAAAATGGGCATCTGGAATGAATACACAGTTCTTAGATGAAGAAATCTGAATGGAAAATAAATACAGGAAAAAATGTTCATCATCATTAGTCATTAGAGAAATGAAAATTAAAACCACACTGAGATTCCATCTCACTCCAGAAAGAATGGTCAGGGTAGAAAAAACTACCAACAACAAGTGCTGGAGAGGCTGTGGCGAAAGAGGAACTCTTCTGCACTGTTGGTGGGAGTGTAGACTGGTGCAACCACTGTGGAGGTCAGTCTGGAGATTCCTCAAAAAGCTGGGCTTGGAAGTCCCATTTGACCCAGCTATTCCACTTTTGGGCATATTCCCAGAAGATCTGAAAACATCATACCCCAGTGATATATGTGCACTCATATTTATAGCAGCACAATTTGTAATAGCCAGATCTTGGAAACAACAAGTGCCCATCAAGTGAGGAATGGATAAAAAAGTTGTGGCATTTTTATACAATGGAGTACTACTCAGCTATAAAGAATGATCACATTGAGATATTTATAAATAAATGGACACAACTTGAGACCATACTCATAAGTGAAATAAACCAAACTCACATGTGTAAATACAGTATCGTGTCCCTAGTATGAGAGTTGGTAAGAGTATATAATATTTTATGGTAATCATGATTTCCCATTTCATTGCTTTGAAGCCTTTCAATGTTTTTATTCATCAGTTGGAATGGTTTTATTGTGTTTTATTTGATTTTATTATGTGTGATGGTAAGAAAAGCTGTTTTGAAGAAAACAAAACATTATGGCAGCCATTGCTGATTTAATATCATCTTCCTTAGAAGTCCTACAATGTGGGCCGGGGATTTAGCTTAGTGGCTTAAGCGCCTGCCTGGCAAGCACAAGGTTGTGAGTTCAATCCCCGGTACCAAAA
>PVJX010002877.1:0-27345 GCA_004027295.1 Dolichotis patagonum | reverse complement strand
TATTGTATTTGAAACTATGCTCAACTATAGCAGAGAAAGATATATTTTGATAGCTACTGTTAATGTCTGGTTGTCTTAGTGTAAAGTGTTGTGTTGCTTATGTTGTTCTGTTCTGATCTGCTTTGTTCTGCTCTCTTTTGTTTTATTGTCTTTAAAATAAAAAAAAGGATAAGGTGGTTGAGTGAGTTTGTTGTTGTGATTGTATCTGCCGATCTATTCCATTGATCTTCAGGTCTGCTTTTATTCCAGTACCATTTGATTTTATTACAGTAGCTTTGTAGTATAACTTCAAGTCAGGGATTGTGATGCCTCCTGCCTTGCCTTTGTTGCTTAGAATTGTCTTTGCTATTGTAGGTCTCTTCTGGTTTCAGATGAATTTTAGGAATGATTTCTCTAGATCTGTGAGGTATGCTAGTGGTATTTTGCTTGGGATTGCATTAAATCTGTATAACAATTTTGGGAGAATGGCTATTTTCGGAATGTTTGTTCTTACTATCTATGAAAAAAAGATGACTTTCCATTTTCTGAGGTACTCTTCAGTTTCTTTTTCAGGGAATTATAATTTTCCCTGAATAGATCTTTTACTTCTGTTGTTAGGTTGATTCCTAAGTATTTCATTTTCTTGGATGCTATTGTAAAGGGTGTGACTTCTCTTATTTCTCTCTCAGTGGTTTTATTGTTAGTTTATAGGAATGCTATTGAGTTTTGAGTGTTGACTTTGTATCCAGCTACATTACTGAATTTATTTATTATACCTAGGAGTCTCTCAATGGGGTTTTGGGGGTCTTCTCTGTAGAGTACCATATCATCTTCAAATAATGATAATTTAACTTCCTCTTTCCCCATCCTTACTCCTTTTATTTCTCTCTCTTGTCTAATTGCTCTGGCTGGTATTTCCAGCACTATATGGAATAAGAGTGGTGATAATGGACATCCTTGTCTTGTTCTTGATTTTTGGGTAAAGGCTTTCAGTTTTGGGCCATTTAATATGATGCTGGCTGTTGGTTTGTCATAGATGGCTTTTGTAATATTGAGGTAAAGACCATCTGTTCCAGTTTTCTGTAAGGTTTTTATCATGAATAAGTATTGGAACTTATCAATGGCTTTTTCTGCATCTATAAAAATGATCATGTCATTCTTATTTTTGGCTGTATTGATATGGTGGATTATATTTATTGATTTGCATATATTGAACCATCCTTGCATTTGTGGGATGAATCCCACTTGGTCATGGTGTATAATCTTCTTGATGATTTGCTGCATTCTGTTTGCCAATATTTTATTGAGAATTTTTGCATCTATGTTCATTAGGGAGAGTAGCCTGTGATTCTCTTCTTTGGTTGGGCTTTCTCAGGTCTTGGTTTTAGAGTAATATTTGCTTCCAGGAATGAGTTAGGGAGAATTGTTTCCCTTTCAATTTCATTGAAGAGTTTGAGGATTGTTGGCATTAAATCTTCTTTGGATTTCTTGTAGAATTTGGCAGTGATCCATCTGGACCTGGGCTTTTCTTATTGGTAAGGATTTAATTACATTTTCAATTTTGTTCATTGAAATTGGGTTATTCAGCAGTTTTACATCTTCTTTTTTTTTTTTTTTTTTTATCGGTACTAGGGATCGAACTCACGACTGCATGCTTGCAAGACAGGCGCTTATGCCGCTGAGCTAAATCCCCAGCCCCAGTTTTACATCTTCTTGACCCAGCTTTGGTAATTCATGTGTTTCTAGGAATCTGTCCATTTCTTCTGCATTATCAAGCCTATAAGAGTAGAGGTTTTTGAAATAGGTATAGATGATCTTCTGTATTTCCACAGGGTCTGTAGTGATTTTACTCTTTTCATTCCTTATTGCATGAATTTGAGTTTTTTCTTTCCTTTTTAAAATAGATTAGCTACAGACGTCAATTTTATTTATACTTTCAATTTTATTTATTCTTTGTATTGTTTTCTCAGTCTCTATTGCTTTGATTTCTGTTCTGACCTTTGTAATTTCCTCCCTGCTTTTGACTTTCTGCTTGACTTGCTCTTCTTTTCCTAGATGTTTGAGGTGTAGCATTGGGTTGTTTATTTGTCTTTGTTCTGTTTTCCTGATGTGGGAGTTCACTGCAATAAATTTTCCTCTGAGGACTGCTTTCATTGCATCCCACAGGATCCAGTAAAATATATTTGTATTTTCAGTTGCCTGTAAATATTGTTTAATTTCTTCTTTAATTTCCCCTGTGACCCACTGATTGCTCAGGAGTGTATTATACAATTTCCATGTGTTTGTGGGGTTTTGCAGTTTCTTATGTCATTAATTTCTAGTTTCACCATGCTATGATCCAATAACATGCATGGGATAATTTCAATTCTTTTGCATTTACTTAAGCATGTTCTGTGAGCTCGTATATGGTCTATTTTAGAGAATGTTCCTTTTGCTGCTCAGAAGAATGTACATTCTGATGTTGTTGGGTGGAACACTGTATATGTCCACCAAGTCCATTTGTTCACAGGTGTGATTCAGTTCTGTCATTTCTTTGCTGATTTTCTGTCTAGTTGATCTGTCCCTTTGTGTCAATGGCATGTTAAGGTCTCCTGTTGGAATTGTGCTATAGCTTATTTGATTTTTCATTTCTGCTAATATTTGTTTTATATAACTGGGTGCTCTGGAATTTGGTGCATATATATTTAAGATTGCTATCTCTTCCTCTTGCTATCTATTCTTCTAACTAGTATGTAGTGACCTTCTTTATCTCTTTGGATCACTTTTGGTTTGAAGTTCACATTGTCTGCAAACATAATATCTACCAATGCTTTTTGGGGGGAATCCTGTTGTATAGAGTAATGTTTTCCATCCTTTGACTTTCAGTCTATGAATTTCCTTTTGGGTTAGATGGGTTTCCAGTGTACAGTATATGGTTGGATGTTGTTTCTTGATTCATTCTGCCATTCTATTTCTTTTAATTGGTGAATTGAGGCCATTTACATTAATGGTTATAACTGATATATATTGGTTTACTTTTGACATGTTATCTTTCTGCTGTTGACTCTTTATTTTTCCACTCCATTTAGTTGTTTGCCTTGCTTAGTGGTTTTTCCTATGTCTATCTAGAATGTCTTTCACTATTCTTTACAGGGTTAGTTAGATGGTCATGAAGTTCTTCAGCTCTTCTTTGTCATGGAAGTGTCTTATTTCTCCATCCATTCTGAAGGACTGTTTTGCAGGGTACATCAGTCTGGGTTGGAAGCCATTTTCCTTTAGGACCTCAAACATTTCAATCCATGCTCTTCTTGACCTCATTGTTTATATTGAGCTGTCTGCCATGATTCTGATAGGCTTTCCTTTATAAGTAATCTGTCTCTTCTCTCTAACAGCTTTTAATATTCTGTTCTTATGTTGGATTTCTGGGATGTTGATTATTATATGTCTGGATTTAGTTTTATTTTGGTTATGGTTATTTGGAGTTCTATATGCTTCACTGATCTGTATGTCAGTTTCCATTCTCATGTTTGAGAAATTTTGAGCTATTACTTCTGTAAATAGCCTCTTGATATCTTTTGTATTGTCACCTTTTTTGTTTATATCTATCAATCTTATGTTGTTTTTCTTTGCATCATCTTGCAGTTGTTGAATTGTTATTTCCTGATTCCTTGTTATTTTTAGAAGATCTTTCCTTTCCTGTTTACTAGCTGCAATCTTGTCTTCAAGGTCTGAATATTTATTTTCACTTTCGTTGAGGCGGTTTTGCCAACTTTCAGTGAAATTATTGATTTCCTGTATCTCTCTTTGAATCTGCTTCCTGCATTTTGTTTGTTTCTTGTATCATTCATTCAGGGTTTCCATCTTTTTGCATTGTTCCTCTAATTTTTTAACTATATCTTCTTTAGATGTGTTCAGTATTTCTTTCATTGTGTTTATCATTTCTTCTTTTACCTGGGAGACTATTTCTTATCTGAGTTCTTTTATAGCTTCCCAGAGATTTTTCTTTACTTCAGTTGTTATCATTTCAGGAATTTCAGGTGAATGGCTTATATTTTCTTCTGTATCCATGTCTGCTAGGCTTGCTTGGGTTGGTCTGAAAGTTTCAGATTGCATTTTGCTCTTTTGTTTTGTCATTTTCCTATATTTCCAGGTTCCAAACAATGTTCCAAAGCTTTCCCAAGTGCTGGGAATCACCTGCCCACTTTTGGCTCCTGGGAAGACTGTAGGCAACTAGTCGCCACTTGGAGTTCACTGGGTATGGGTCAGTTAGGCCCACATGGACCTCTTGTGCATCCTCTGCTGATTTGGGAAGTAGGATATGGTCTCACTGCCTGGGAGTGAATTTCCAAGGTTTCCATGTGCTCTGGGATTGAACCCGCACACATTCAGCTTCTGGGGCTGAATTCAGGCCCCTGCTAGCCACTTGGAGTATGCTGGGCATGGGGCAATTAGGCTAGCATGGACCTCCTGTATGTCCTCTGGTGATTTGGGGTGTGAGGTGTGGTCTTACTGCTTGGGTGGAAGTTTCAAGGCTTCCCAGTGCACTATGATTCAACCCACACAGGTTCAGTGCCAGGTCCTTGCTAACGATTTGGAGTTTGCTGACCATGGTCATTTTCTTCTTTCTTTCCCTCCTGTATTGTTCACCAGTTTCCCAAAGCTTGGATAATCTTGCTTTGTCCTTCATCCTTGCTTCCAAATCTCTTTCTCTTCTTTTATTTCTCCATTTTTTCCTCTTATCACTTTTAAAAAGTTTTGTCCCCTGTGGGGAAAATCAGTCTAATGAGAGGGCATTTATTATATATAACTTTCTGGTTTGTTTTATTTTGTTATGTGACTATAAAGCATGCACCTATGATTAAAGGTGGCAAATTAACACTTGCACAGTTTGTCATTTTCTAGACTGTGCTTGATGCTATTGCTGTTACTGCTTGTATTACTTTAGCCAAAGTGACATAGTTGTTGTGTTCAGTTGTTCTTCTTTGTATGCCAGTACTGAGAATGCTGGGGTAGAGGTGGAGGGGTCATAAACAATACCAAAGTCTAGTGTGAGAGACTTGGGTGTTAGGTCGAGTAAGCAGCAACGTCTCATCCCTAATAAATTGAATAGGAAGGATCTTGAAACAGACTTGAATGTCAAAAGCTATACCTGAAAGACATCTCTGAAGAGTTGTTATTTCCTAAGTATGTCTTCATACTATTAATAAAGCTACCTACCGTAAGCAATTTATAATCATAAATGCAGAAAACAAATTTTTAAAAATAGACAATGACAAGACATGGAAGTAACATGGAACCCCAGACCTCCAACTCATCTAAGGTAAATCCAGGGGACAATGTAGAGGAAGAAATCAGAAACCACGCAGCTGAACTTTCTGAAACAGTAGCAGCAGAAGTAACAAAGTCTCCACAAAAACAAATCAGCAATAATTTCATGGCTAAATAAATAAATAATGATCCTTTTTTATAAATGATATGGCTAGTGAACCTGGAGTAGATATAGATTTTTAAAAATACAGAAATTTAGGAAAGTGATAGAAATCATAAATGTCCAACAGAGGGAAGAACTGTATTCCATAAAACAGACTCAAACAGTTACCTCAGAGTTAATAAATTCTGCTGATATATACACAGCAGAATCAGCCAATGTGAGAACAAAACATCAGATCTAGAAAACAGGTTTGTGGCTATTGATCATCAAGTGTAAAACTTCTTAAAAGTAGCAAGGGACCATGAAAACCCAATCCAACAGCAAAGGAGACTTACATAATATTAATCTGAATTAATGAACTATTAGAAAATAGCACAGAGAACATAAAAAACATGTTCATAGAAGTAATGGAAGAAAATTTCCCAATCATGATAAAAGAATTAGACATATAGATAAGTGAAGCATATAAATTTTCTATTAACCATGATCAAAAAGAAGAAACTTCATAAGGTCAATAATAATTACGATTCCAGAAATTCAACAGAACACAACATTAAAAGCCATTAGAGAAAAGAAACAAATCATCTATGAAGGAAAGCCATCACAATCACAGCAGACTTCTCAACACAAAACTTTAAGTCAAAAAGAGATTGTAGTATTTAAAGCTCCAAAAGAAAACAACTTCCAACCCAGACTGATGTACCCTGTAAAATTATCTTTCAAATTGATGCAGAAATAAGATACTTTCATGATAAAGAACACCTGAAGGAATTCATGACAACCCAAACTGGCATTCCAAAAGGTTCTGAAGTATGTTCTAGAAAAATGGCAATGAGGACAGCAACTTCATGAAAACTAATGGAATGAATTCACCAAGGCAAGATAATAAATTAAAGAGGGAGGAAAGATAGGAAACCAAAACAAGGAAATAATGTCACAAAGGTAAGTCAATACACATCATTTATAACTATCAATATAAATGATCTCAATTCACCAATCAAAAGAAACAGATTCAAAGAATGGATCAAGAAACAAGATCCAACAATATGTGACATACAAGAGAAACATTTCACTCAAAAAGAATGTCATAGACTCAAAGTCAAAGGATGAAAAATAATATTTAATGAGATAGGGACCCAGGAATAATTATTCTATTTTCAAGCAAAGTAGATTTTAAACCAAAACTAATCAGAAGAAACAAAAAATGTTACTACATACTTGCTAAGGGAGCAATCCAAAAGGAAGAGATATCAATTTTAAATATATATGCACCAAATGCCAGTGCACCCAACTATATAAAACAGAGATTAGTGGTATCAAAAATCACATAAGCACTAATACAATTATCATGTGGGGCCTCACACCCCACTGTCACAAATAGATCAACTAAACAAAAAATTTGGCAAGGAAATATCAAAACTAAATCAAACTTTTAAATAAATAGACTTAGTGTTTCACACCACAACAGCAGAATACACATTCTTCTCAGCTGTACATGAGATGTTTTCTAAAATAGACCACACACTAGCTCACAGAATGTGCTTAAGTAAATGCAAAGGAAATGAAATTATCCCATGCATCTATCAGGTCATTGTGCAATGAAATTGGAAAACAATGACAAAAGAAGCCACAAAAGCTGTATACCAACACAGAAATTAATACCCTCTTGAACAACTAATGGTAACAGATGGCATTAAGGGGGAAATTTGACAGTTCCTACAGTTAAATGATAATGCCAGTACAACATATTGGAACCTATGGGACATAATGAGAGCAATCCTATGAAGGAAATTTATAATAGCAAAATCCTACATTAGAAAGAGTGAGCTCAAACAAATAGCCTAATGTTGAACTTCAAGCTTGTAAAAAAGAAGTACATGTGAAACCTGAAGTATGTATGAGGGAGAAAATTGTAAAGATTGGAGCAGAAATTAATACAATTAAGGCTAAGAAAATATTACAAAAAATAAATGAATTAAAAAGCTGGTTCTTTGAAATATTAAATCAAGTAGACAAACCATTAGCCAACCTTATTCAAAAAAGAAGAAAAAAAGGTTCAAACACATGCATTGGGAATGAAAATAGTGAAATCACAATGGATCCTTCAGAAATCCAGATCATCAATACCTACTTTGAGAACCAGACTCAAGATGAAATGTAGAAAAGAAAGGTACAGATTCCTAGATACATATGAATTACCAAACTGAATCGAGAAAATATAAAAATTCTAAACAAGCCAATATCAGTCAAAGGAGTTAATGTAATGTTTAAATGTTAAATGTAATTTTAAAACTACCAACAAAGAAAATCCCAGAGCCTGAATTGTTGCTGAGTTCTACAAGAAATTTAGAGATCTAATGCCAGTACCCTTCAAACTCTAATGAAATTGAAATGGAAGCAAGACTTCATTCCTGAAAGAAAACATTACCCTGATACCAAAATCAGAGAAGGATCCAACCAAAAAAGAGAGCCACAGGCCAGTCTCCTTCATGAACATTGATCTAAAAATCCTCAGTAAGATATTGGTAATCAGAATTTATCAAATTACCAGAATATTAAGCATCATGACCAAGTAGAGTGCCTCCCAAGGATGCAGGGTTGGCTCAACATAAACAACTCAATAAATATAATATGCCACTTTAATATAACCAAGAAAAAAAATCACATGTTCATCTTAATAGGTGCAGCCAAAGAGTCTGACAAAATCTAACACTCATTCATGATTTTAAAAAGCCTATAGAAAACTGGAATAGAAGGTCTTTATCTCAATCTGACAAAAACCCTCTATAAAAGTGCAACATCCAACGTCATACAAAAAGGCCAAAATCTGAAAGCTTTCACTCTAAAATCAGTTACAAGGTAAGGATGCCCACTAATATCACTCCTGTTCAATTTAGTTACTGAAATATGAGCCAGAGGAAATAGACAAGAAAAATAAATGAAATGAATAAGGACAAGAAAGAAAGAAGTCAAATTATCGTTATTTGTGGATGACATGATACTATACATAGAAGACTTCAAACACCCCACTAAAAGACTCTTATATTTAACAACAAATTTAGTAGTGTAGATGGATACACAGCCAACACTCAAAATAAAATAGCATTCCTTTACAAGAATAGCAAACTTACTGAGAGCAAAAAATTAAGGGAACCACATACTTTACAATATCATGAAGAAAAATGTAACAAGAATCAATCTAATAGAGGAAGTAAAATCCTTTTAAATTGAAAAATGTGATACTCTGAAAAAGGAGATCAAAAAAAGGATATCAGAAAACAGAAAAATATTCCTTGGATAAGCAGAACCAATATAGCAAATATAGTCGTACTTCCAAAACTGTTATACACATTTATTTCTAACTCAATCAAAACATCAATAGCACACCTCATCAAACAAGAGAAAACATTCCTAAAATTCATTTGGAACCACAAGAGAACTAGAATAGCTCAAGCAATTCCAGGCATCTAAGACAAGGTTGGGGCATCACAATTTCCAACTTGAAATTATGCCACAAAGTTTCACTGATAAAACAGCATGGCACTGGCAAAAAACAGACCCAGGATCAAGAGAACAGAATAAAATATGCATAAATAACTCCAAGAAAACTCAGCAACCTTGTATTTCACAAAAATGACAAATACTTTCATTTAAAGAAACAAAACCTCTTTAATAAATGGTGCTGGAAAAACTGGTTTTTCATACGCCAAAGATTATACCTAGTCCCATATCTCTTATCATAAAATAAACTAAAATTAAATGAATCAAAGATCTAAATATTAAGACAGAAACAGTCTGCTGCAAGATAAAATAGGTAAAACTTGAAGACATGAGTGTAGGTAAAGACTTTATCAACAAAATACAAATCACAAAGGAAATACTACAAAGAATCAAGAGATGGGATCTCATCTTATTAAACAGTTTTTGCATAGCAAAAGAGTGACCACCAACAGAGTGAAGAGACAACATACAGTGTAGGAAAAAATTTTAACAGCCCCTTCTCAGACAATGGATTAATAATGTAGACTACATAAAGAACTCGCAAAATCAGAATCCCCCCAAATTTAAAGATCCAAACCAAAATGGTGAAATGAATAGACGTTTCTCAGATGAAGAATACAAACAGCAAATAAATATATGAAAAAATAGTCAATATCTAATGAGATGCAAATTAAAACACTGAGATTCCATCTTACTCCAGAAAAAATGGCTATCAAGAAATCACCCAATAACAAATACTGGTGAGGCTATGGGGAAAAGGGAACATTTCTCCACTTTTGCTGGAAGTGTAAATTGGTACAGCCAATGTAGAAGTCAGTATGGTCCCTCAAAGAGCTAAAAGTTGAAGTTCCCTTCAACCCAGCTACTCCTTTTCCTGATATCTCCTCTAGAGAGTTAAAAGCATCTTACCACGGAGACATATGCACACCCACATTTACAGCAGCACATTTTGTAATAGTTAAATCTTGGAAACAGCCCAGATGTCCATCAACAGATAGATAGATAAGGAAAATGTGGTTTTTCTTATACAATGGAGTATGGCTCTACCCCAAAATAGCATAAACTTGAGACATTTTTAGGTAAACAGATGCATCTCAAGAGCATATTTTTAAATGAAATCAACTGAACACATGTTTAAATATTACATTGTATCTCATGTGAGAAATTGAAGATATAAATAAAGACCAAAATGAATGCTAGATATTGGGAATTAGGAAGAAAATGTCCAAAAGAGAATGAAACAAGGGAGGGTGGAAGTAAGAAAAGTAAAAGTAAAAAAATAGACTGGAAAGAAAAATGGAAAGAAAGCTTTTATAAATAAAGAGAGGAAGGTTGAAGGGAGAGGAGAGGATGAGGGAAAAATAAATCAAGATATACCATGTCCAGATACAAATTCCCTGTGATTAATGTGATCATTTTGTATATCTAAAGTATATCAATAAAACTAATATTTTTTAAACGAAAGATCCCTTCATGGATTTGGCTAAGTACTCAAATGAATGTGAAAGAAAGATCACCAAGGCACACCAGCTGCCACTGGGACACTTCCTGCTAGTAAGCAATGCGGGTCAGGAGAAGCAGAAGTCACCCTGCCCTTGCGTGCATACCAGCTGCCATCAGGGCTGCTTCCCACTGGTAAGCAGCCTGGGTCAGGAGAAGCAACAGCCAGCCCCACCCTCATGCACACACCAGCTACCGTCAGGGAGCTTCCTACAGGTAGCCAGCGTGGGCTGGGAAAAGCAGCAGCCAGCCCCACACCAGCACACCCACTGGCCACCATCGCATACCCATAGCCAGTGCTGGCCAAGAGAACCAGCCCGTCATACTTCAGAGAAATCATAGCCAACACAGAAAGTGCCTGGGTCTCCACAACTCACTTGTCTGGAAAAACCCACGAAAATGTCAAGACAAACAAGGAAAAGGCAGCCTCTGGACTCCAACACACGCAGAGCAAGTCCAGGAGATGCAAATATAGAAGAGACTGAAAGTCACAAACCTGAAGCTTCTGAAGTGATGGCAACTGAAGTGAAGAAACCACTTCATGAGGCTATGAAAAAAAATGTATCAGAAATATTAACTCAGGTAAAAGAAAAAATGAAAAACATGATAAAAGAATTGCTGAATGTATCTAAAGAAGACTTAGATTTTAAAAATATTGAAGCATAGGAAAATGAGAGACACCTTGAATGAACAAAATGAGAAACCTTTAGAATGCATGAAACAGATTCAGAGAGATATCCAGAAAATTAAGAAGTCCATTGAAATCTGGTGAAACTGTGTGAAAGAGACTGCAGATAAACTTTCAGTCCTTGAAGACAGGTTTGCAGCTAGCAATCGCAAAAGGAAAGATCTCTTAAAAATAACAAGAAACCAGGAAATAACAATTCAACTGTTGTAAGATGACACAAAGAAAAGTAATTTAAGAGTGACAGGTGTCAGTGAAAAGGCAGCAATCAACACAAATGAAATAGAAAGACTATTTACTTATAGAAGTAATAGCAAAAAACTTCCCAAGCATGGGAAAAGGACCTGATATATAGATAAGTGAGGCATATAGAACTCCAGCTAACTGTAACCAAAATAAATCTACACCCAGACATATAATAATCAAGACCCCAGAATTTCAGCACAAGAACAGAATATTAGAAGCTGTTAGAGAAATGAAACAGATCATCTATGAAAGAAAACCTATCAGAATCACAACAGACATCTCAACAAAAACCATCAAATTAAGAAGAGGTCGGAGTGAAGTATTTCAAGTGCTGAAAGAAAACAACTTCCAATCCAGATTGACGTACCCTGCAAAATTGTCTTTCAAAATTAATGGAGAAACCAGATACTTCCATGATAAAGAACAACTGAATGAACTCATGACCACAAAACCAACCCTAAAAAGAATACTGAAGGACATTCTAGAGAGAAACAAAAATGACCACGGTTCCAGGAACAGTGGCAGAGAGGGATCACCAAGTGGGGCAAGCAATTAAATGGAGGGGAAAAGTAGGGAGCCACAGCAGGAAAATAGCAAGGCAGGGAGAAGCCAGTGCATGTTAGCTATAACCAGTAATGTAGAGGGCCCCAATTCACCAATTAACAAGGAAAGAAATACAGGCAGAGTTGATCAAGAGACAAGATCTATCAATATGTTTTATATAAAAAACACTTAACAAGAGGGTAAATTCATAGACTGAAAGTCAAAAGAGAAAAAACAATGCTGACAGGGAATCAGACAAAGGCAGGGATAGCTTGCCTATCCACTACAGAATGGATAAGAAAGATGTGGAATTTTTATACAATGAAAAGTTCCTCAGTTATAAAGAAAGATGACCTCAAGACTCTTGTAGGTAAATGGGTATAAATTGAGATCATGCTCATGGGTGAAATGGTTCAGAATCACATGGGTGAACATCATGGTGTCGCCCTAGTATTAAAAACTGGAGGAGTTAGTGTGATACAAAATGCACAGTAGATACTGTGAAAGTGAAAAGGGAGGAAACATTTAAAAAGGGAAGGTGGTAGCCATTGTTAGTTCCCTGGTATCCCTTTCTGAAGTCCTGTATTGTTTTCTCTTTGGTTTTATTCTGTTTTGTTTGGTTGATTTTATTATATCTAAAGGATTGTGACAAAACATACTATGGTAGTCATTGTTATTTCATATTATCTTGCTTTGAAGTACTGTATCACATTTAAAGTTTTGTTTTAATTGACTCTATTTTGCTTTATTTTGTTTGGTTTTATTCTCTTCAAAATAAAAATAAATAAAAAATGAAAGATCACCAAAAGCTGAGAGCCAGAAAGCAGAGGCCAGAAAAGCTTCCAGACATCAAATGGGGATAAGAATTTATTTTCATGCCACTGAGAATGGAAAGAATCTTAATGCAAAGGACACCAGATAAAGCCCTCAGGATAGAACTGCCTTGGTTGTGCAACTGGATTAGCACCACGTGAAAAGTTGACCTAGAAGTTTTAAGAAACTTTATGAAAGCCAAACTAAGTGTAGTAGCATCAATATAAGCCAAAACAAAGTGTGACTTACTTTAAAATTATATTATGAAATCTAACACTCAAACACACACACACACACACACACACACACACACACACACCACAAAATCTGCATTCAGTCAAAAACATATAAAGTAAGAAAATATGAGCCATAACCAGAGGAAATGTAATTACTTGATACAAAACCTAATAGGTGATGCAATTAGCTAACAAAGATATTAAACTATCAAAAGAATTCTAAGTCAAAAAGGATGATCATCAATTCAAATGAAACTTCAGATATATATGTGGAAGTTAGCACCTTCTCCTTACTTTTGGGAATCAAAAGGAATTGAAATACTGACCCTGAGATTGACTTTTTGAAGAATTGAACCACTCATTCCCATCTTCAAGAGTGCAAGTTGATGTGTTTGACAAATATCTACAGCCATAATCACCATTGCAATCATAACATTGATCATTCTTATTGCCTTTTTGCTGACAATATTTGCATTTATTCTGAGTGTCAATGAAGTGATCAGTTCCCTGACGTGATTGTTTGCATTTTTCATAATTTCATATATATGGAATCATTACAGCTTTTAATGTCTTTTTTAAAAAATTATTTTGTATCTTTATTGAAGTTTGATTGACTGGTTGGTTGATTCATATGTGGCTTGGGGGATTGAACCCAGGACCTCATGCGTACTAGGCAAGCACATTACCACTGAGCTAAACTCCCAGCCCCTGATATCTGGTTTCTTGCACTTAGCATAATATTTCTGAACTCCATCCATACTATTGTATATAATAAAAATTCAAAATAAAAATTCATTTTTTTCTATCCATTCTAATTGAGGATGGAAGACTGACCTCCTAACTCATGGTCTTCTCTTTCACTAGAATCTGTGAAACAGATGGGCAGAGTTGCAACATGACCAAGTTCAGGAGGAGTCAGGAGGTTCTCACAGAAGACTCACTGAAAATAAAGTGACTGAAGCAATGAAGACTGACATCCTGAAATGGAAAATTACTCTGAAAGATGATGCATGTGGATCAAACCAAGTATCTGGATAGTTGAAAGGAGAAAGTAGTGCCATCGTGGCTGGTCCACATCACCCCCACCCTGGCTTCTTAAAGGAGCAACCACCCTGAGAGCATCCCAAATGCGTCTAGCCCCAAGTAGCCTGAGGGAAGTGACTAATAATACAGAGACCATATTCTTGGACAGACATACCAATGCTTCTTATCATCCTCTCCCCATACACAGCCACATCCCTGCAGAATCGCTTCCAACAGTCACTGAACCCCACTCCCACCCACTCTGTGCAGAAAGGGAACACAAACAAATACTCCACCTGACTAGTCCACCAGCCGCACCTCCCTCGTTGGGTCCACAACTGTGCTTGCGTGTAGAGTCCCTAGCCAACCCCAGAGACCATGTTAGATTTTTTTCTACTAGCTGCAGGGGAAATTCCTGAGACTGGCTCAGTTTGAACGCAGGAAAAATGAGGGAAATCTGGTGCAGCTGTCTGCAATCAGACTACAGCCAAGACAAGAAGGGAATTGTGTGGACACTCAGGCTTTATGGCCTAGAGCTCAGGTGGGAACCTCATGTGCATTCTTTTTATAGGTGTTTCACCAGGGTCCCCATCAGAAGTCTGTGCTACTTTTCTATTTTTGGTTTTTTTTCTTGGTTTTGATTTAGGAGTTGGTTGTTTTCTCTCTATTGCTTTTCTTCAATTCTCTGTCTGTCTCTCAGTCTCTCTGTCTCTCTTTCTGTCTCTGTTTCTATCTCTGTCTCTTTCTGTCTCTCTGTCTTTCTCTGTGTGTCTGTCTCTGTCTCTCTGTCTGTCTCTCTGTCTGTCTCTGTCTCTGTCTCTCTCTCTCAGTCTCTTTCTCTGTGTCTCTCTCTCTGTGTCTGTCTCTCTATCTCTGTCTCTCTGTCTCTGTCTCTGTCTCTTGGTCTCTCTCTCTCTCTGTGTCTGTCTCTCTGTCTCTGTTTCTCTCTGTCTCTATGTCTCTCTCTCTGTTTCTGTATCTCTTTCTCTCCTTCATCTCCATCTTCTTTCATATTAACCTTTTGTCCTCTTTATTCTATTCTTTCTGCTCTTCCCTACCTGTCTTGCCCTCCTTTTTTCTTGCTCTTCTCTACCATATAGGTGCTCAAATGAATCAATAAGTTTTGACAACCCTGCACTTTTCCTCCATCTGAAATTACTCACCCCTCTACATAGTTCCACCTTGTCTCCAGTGTCTTCTTAAAACTCTTGCCATTAACCTTTCACTCCACTTATAATGGACCTCTGAAAGAATAAGATCCATTGTTTAAATTTTCACTGATCATAATTTACCCTCTCTACTGTTCCTTCTCCTGACATACACTCCTCTTTCCTGCATGTCTCCATCTTTTCTCTTCTCCTTCCACATTGCAGACTAACAGCAAATAACAATATGGCATAGGCTGTAAAAAGTATTGGTAAAGGATGAAAGTGTAAATGTAACATTTAGCATTATATAAATGATGTATGTTGGAATCTGTTGATGCTGTTATAACCAGTAGGACTTTTTACCGCACAATACAGTGAAAGGGTCTAAACCATTTAAATTAAATGGCTATAGGAATGAACGCGCACACACACTCTCTCTCTCTCTCTGGACAAATAAAGCTGCAAAATATGATGAGAAGGCAAAACCTAACTTAAAACATCTTCATGCCAAGTATAGATTCTTCTCAGGCTACTTGATCTCAAATTTTACACCCCTCCAAAAAATTATAGATAGATAGATGATAGACAGATAGATAGATGATAGATAAACATGGGAAGACAAAACACCAAAAGGCTTCTGAATTTTCCCAACTTCCCCACAGCAGATCCAGGGAGTAACTATGGAGAGGAAAGTGAACACCAGGCAGCAGAACTGAATGACTTGATTAAATAAGAAATAAAGAAAGTCAGTGAGTTCAAAGAGGAAATGACCCAAAGCTTCACAGAATTATAGAAAATTACCAATGTGGATATGGAAAAAACAAATAAAAATTGGAAGAGTTGAACAAAATAGTCCAAAACATGAGTAAAAAATTTACCAATGATATGGACTCCACAAAAGTTATCAGACAGAAAAACAGAAATAAAAAATTGTGCAGAATTCATGAATTGCAGAAATAGCCAGTGTATAAACAGTATTTCTGAAATCAAGGGCAAAATACTAAATTATGACTAGCTACTCAGAGAAGTTTTCAAAATGATAGAGAATAAGAAAAATTCAACCAAGAGCTAGTAGATGATGCTAAGAAGACCAATGTATGAAGAAATATTTCAACAGATAACCAAGGCTTACAAAACATCAGCTACAATGAAAAATGCCCCTACCACACATTTTAGTTAAAATTCCAGATACCCAACAAAAAATCTTAAAAGCTGTTAGGGAGAACAAAAAAAAAAAAACTCATAGAAGGGTAAATTCCATTAGGACCATTAGGATTATAGCAGACTTCTCAACACAAACTTCAAAGGCCACAAGCCTGAAGTAAATTATTTGAAGACCTAAAAGCAAACAACTCCCAACCTGGATTAACATATCTGGAGAAACTTTTTTTTCTCATAGATGGGCATAGATAGAGAAAGGAGGGCATTCCTAGAACTAAAACAACTTAAGAAATAAATGAACATCAAACCAATACTCTGGAAAATATTTAAAAAATATAGACACAGACAATGAAGCCAATAAAGTAAAAAATTCAAATGGAATGAAACATCAAGCAATAGGAAAAAAAGAAGCAAAAGCAGAAGAAAAATCAGTAGAAAAAGAATCCAATATCAGGAATCAACCAACAGCTTTCAGCAATAACTCTCAATATTAATGGTTTCAACTCCCCAGTTAAAAGACACAGATTGGCAAACTAGGTTAAAAAAAAAAAACAGAATTGAACAGTCTGTTGCATTCAAGAAGCCCATGTAATCCAAAAGATATCTATAGAATAAAAATGAATGGTTGTAACATGACCAGGACCCTGAAAGTAAACAGGGGTAGCAATTTGGCTCTCAGACACCATAAGCTCCAACCAAGATAAAAGTGATCAAAATAGACAATGACCATACTAGTAAACATGCTCATAATGGAGTAATAATTCACATGCCTTGCTACTGGGGAGCTCTGATTTGAATTTTATCATCCCCAGTGGCTTACCACACCAATGGTATATCCATCAGGAGTCTTATACTGATTCTCAGGGCATCTTTGAATATAATAACGCAAAGAAAAGCATTGATTTAGCAGGCCAAATGTCATCATATAATAGGTCCCTAAGGAAAACATTAAAATGATATAAGAAAAGTTGTAATAAAGCTAATTTGTGATATAGCAGTTATAAATGCACATTCCATGTGCCAACAATGGAGACTTTGTAACATTTACATGTTAAAATTTAGAGAATTAATTATTGCTAAAGTACTCATGAATTAAATTTATTTTAATTTAAAGAAATACACAAATGTCTTCATTGTCATACTAACTTTAAATGGTATGAATAGTTTTAATTCTTATATTTGGGCAGTAATTATTCAAACTCAAGCAACTAACTGGATTCAATCCATTTATAAACTTCTCATAGCAATAATAAAAATGGAGAAAGGGGATCTAGAGATGGAGGAAGGATGTTGGTGGAAAGGGGAATGGGAATAAAAAGAATCAAGATATGTTAAGTATATGCACCTACTCACTAAAGTGAATCTAAACACTATGTAACAGAAACATATACTACCATTGTGAGAGAATTTATAACTCCCACCATTTGCTTTCTTTTCAATGCTCTTTTCTCTTTGATCCCTCTTCCTACCTTAGTCTTGAAAACTTCATTTATTTTATGGCCTATAGGTTATAGCTTAGATACTTAGTGAGCAGTTAGACTTTAAACAGCTAGTGAACTCTGGTCAAATTTCCAAAAGTTCTCCTCCTCCCCCTTAATTGGCCATAAAAACTATGAAAACAGGAACAAATGGTTTTATCCCAAGGTGACCAATCTGCTTGGTGCCCACATCCTGTCTGTCAATTAACTAGATGTGTAAGAAGGTCTTGTAACATTCCAAGCAATGACAGTGCTGCAAAAGGTGGTATCCATAGTAACCCCTTAACCTTGTGAATATAAGGAAACAGAGCAAAGGAATCAAGGTCAGCAGCTTCAATGGCCTGAATTAACTGCTCACTGCTGCAGCTCCAAATAAAGCTCACTTGTTTCTTGACTCTTGGTTTCCCATGGGTAATTTTCTCAAGTGTGCCATTATATCATAAATAAAAATAAGGAATTAATTTTATAATGTTAAGGAGAATTTTATTGTATTAAGATGTAAAATACAACACCTGCAATTAAAAAAACAAAAAATGAATAAGAGCAAAAGAAAAAATTAGAGACTTAATGATACAGCAATACAATCTATTCAAGTGAAGCATAAAGCCAAAAATATCCCTAAAGGAAGTGAACTGAGTATCAGTGTTTGTGGAAGAATGTACCAGTTTCAGACAGATAAGTCTCAGTTGTACATCAGTCCCAAACGTGTAAGGAGAAAAGTTGAACATGAATGAAAAAAAAATAGTTGAAAATTTCTCAAATTTGAAAAATGACATAAATGTATGAACAGAAGCCTGGATGAAATTCAAGGAAAGAAACAAAATCACATGAAGTACATAGACAAAGTTTCTGAAAAGTGGAAGAGAAAACTTACAAAGCTCCTTTATGTACAAAGTAATAAACTTAAGAATTACAGTAGAATCATTATCTGAAAGTATGCAAGTAGAAAGCAATGGAACCAACATGTTTTAGAACTGAAAGAAACTACCAAGCTAGCACTCTATATTAAGTAAAAAGATATTTTTAAAATGAAGATAAAATAAACAAAATAGGCAACCAAAGGTGACAGTTTATTGCCAACTGAATTGTATTATAAGAAATGTTAACAGAGACATTTCAAGCAAGAAGCATTTAAGAAGCACACTTCAATATACTGAAGTAATGAACAGTATCACTAAATGATAATTATTGTGTCAAATATAAAAACATTTTATCTTACTTTCTAATCTCTTGCAGATAATTGACAATTTAATCGAAATATAATAACAATAGCATATGTAGTTTCATCAAAAGCAAAAGTAAAATGAATGACAAAATAGCACAAAAAAAGCAGACAAAAGAGAACTACAGCATTTTAAGGTCCTTATACTGTATAATATGGCTTGTGTCTACATGTCTCCCACCCCACAGGCTTCATGTGGTCATAGGTGTTTTGTTTTTGATTTTATTTTGGTTTTTGGGGTTTTTTTTAGGTGACTGAATCTAGGGTGTGTTATTCATTCATAGGTCAATGCTGAGATTAAGGTGCTGAAATTGAGTGAATGATAGCTGGATCAATCCACTGATTGGATTGTCACTGCTCTAATCCTGATAGACTGGATAAAGTATAAGGGACAGAACTAGGGTTGTCTCACTCTCTCTTATTGCTTTCACTGCCTTCCATCACCATGAATTATTGCCCCTCTGTCATATGCCACCCTGCCTTAGAGCCAGCTGATTATAGACTGATACCTCTACAAACTATGACCTCAATAAGCCTTTTCCCTTTAACGTTACATGTTGAGTATTTTTTCACAGTAATGAGAAAAGTAACTAAGATAGAGTTTGATACCAGAAGTGGGGCCATTACTGTGCTTGTACATAGACATGTGGTTTGGGAATGGCTTGTGAAAAGAATGAGGAAAGGTTTAGAGATGCCTGCTGAAAAAGTAAAGCTGGAATGCTTAAGGATATACTGTATGGAAGACTCTGGTAAGAGCTCAGAAGAGCAGAAAGCTAGTAAGGCCAGGCTCTGAAAGTTTCTAATGGGAAGGACAGATCATGTTTGTTATGGTTTGACAGAAATTTTGTATTTTGCTCCTGTCCAGAGACTTTGCCTAAGACTAAAATTAAGGGTGGCAAAAGAAAAAAATAATCTTACAAAGGAAATTTCAATGCAATCTAAAGTTGAAGTGACGGCAAGGCTACTGTTGAAAGATTTTAGCCAGATTTATCTTGAGAATCAAGAGGAAGAAGTCCAAAGATGGTGGACCGGTAGGTAGCAGGACAGGGACCCTCTCTGAGAGAGACAGCTCAAATGCCAGAATAAAACACCCTGGAGAGACCCAAACAGGGAGAGATGGACTCTAACAACCCACAAAGAAACTAAAGTGCAAAAAACCGCTCGAATATGAGGTCCTGGGGCTACCATAAGACAAGCTAAATCAGCGAGCACAGTGCACTCCTCGAGCTGCCTGAATTCCTGCTGGAGACCCTACCAAGCATTCCACTCCCAGACTGCCTTGAGCTGCCAGAGCACAGAGCTGAACAGCCTTGCATGGGGCTCACCCGGACCAGGCCTGTACGTAACCCACCCAGAGGCACAGTGAATTTGCACTGCAGCCGCACTGAAGTTGGAGGTCGGGGAGCCCAGCAGTTTTTGGGGACTGGCATCAACACGCAGTGAGTGATGGGAATAAGACCCTCCCACGGGAAAGGGGAAACCAACTGGATGACATGTTGGATTTAGGCAGGAGAGCCCTAAAACTCCATAAGGAAGTGGCTTCAGTTGGTTGCTCCCCTCCTCGAGTGGATTGGTGGAATCTGCTTGGATTAAGCTGGCCCCCTAGCCGGGACCCAGTTAGTCACTACAAATTAATTCCCTCAGATCGGCACACACTGACGCAGTGAAGGCCTGCAAAGGTTGACTGGCCCAGAGGGGAGAAGCCAGTGCACACTGCCCCTGCGTGAACTCTAATCTCTGATAGCCTATTGAAGAGGGCAAAAGCTCCAAGCCTGCACCCTCTAGAGGAGCCTTAACCAACAAGAAATGGGTCTGGGAATTACACTGTACACTTGTATGGAAGGAACCAAAAACATGACGGAAGGGAGAAATAAGAAAAAACCCCTAGCACCCAACCGTGAGAACATCGATGCAGGAGAGGTAAATACAAAAGAGACTGAGGGCAGCAAAAATGCAACATGAAACACAGTGTTAGTGGACATAAAGAGATATCTTCAGGACTTCATAAGCAGGACCAAAACTGAAATATTAATTCAAATTAAACAAGAGATAAGCAGATTAATAAAAGAAAGGCTGGGCACCTCTCAATAAGACACAGACAGAAGAATAGAGGGACACAAAAGGAGAGAAAAATTTAATGAATAATACAGAAAAAACCTAGAATTCATGAAGCGGATTCAAAGAGATTATCAGGAAACTAAAGACTCCATAGAAAGCTGGCAAAACTGATTGAAAGAAACCAAAGATAGACTATCAAAAATTGAACACAGGCTTGCAATGTGGGGTCATGAAAGGGAAGATCTCTTAAAAATAACAAGGGAGCAGGCAGTAACCATACAAAGGCTAGAAACAGGATCTATAACTTAAGAATAAAGCATGTGAATGAAGAAGCAGGAGTCAAAACAGAAGAACTGCAAAGGCTATTCACAGAAATTAAAGAAAACTTCCCAAACAGAGAAAAAGAAAATGATATGCAGATGTATGAAGCATACAGAACTCCAGCCACCTACAACCCAAACAGAGCTACACCCAGACACATAATAATCAAGATCCCAGAAATTCAATATAACAACAGAATATTAAAAGCCATCAGAGAAAAAAAACAGATCACCTATAAAGGAAAGCCCATCAAAATCACAGCAGACTTCTCGACACAGACCATCAAGTCAAGAAGAGCTTGGAGTAAAGAAATTCAAGCGCTGAAGGAGAACAATCTCCAGCCCAGATTGATGTATCCTGCAAAACTCTCCCTAGAAATTAATGGAGAAACAAGATGCTTCCATGACAGAGAGGAACTAGGAGAATTTATGACCACCAGTCCAACCCTACAAAAAACACTGAAGGACATTCTAGGGAGAGAGAACAAGAATACAAAAATTCCAGGCACAGTGGCCGAGAGGCCTCAGTGAACAGGGCAGATAGTGGAGTGGAACAGAAAAATAGACAACCAATGGGAGAAAAACAGAATAGCATAAATAAGGCAGAGAAGATTGGCTGTAATATCTAGTATAGATGGCCTTGAAATATTAACAGAGAGAAACACAGGCAGAGTAGATCAGGAGATAGGGTCCATTGAAAGGCTCTATATAGGGAGGCAGTGGGACCCAAAACAAGCAGTGCACCCCATGGGAGTGAAAGGGGAGGAATTGTCTAAAAAAGGGAGGCAGAGGATATTGTTAATGGGGTAACAATATTTAAAATTTACATTATTGTCACCACTCTGCTTGGATGGATTATGTGCTGTTCCAGTTTGTCTACTTATGCTAGACTTGAGGACATGGTCAGCTATCCCAAAAATATGAGGACATATTATGGTAATCATCCCTAATTTCCTATCAACTTAATCTGAAGCCCTTTATAACTTATACTGTCTTATTATGACTGATCTTATTTGAATTTGTTCTGTTATATTTCTACTTTGTATTGACTGATTTCATTTAAATCTGTTATGATTGATAGCATCAAGTCTAAGAGTATAGGCAAATACACTGAAGATGACAAGATTCACTAAGATACCCACTCTGGTTTGATTATTACTTACTTTTGAAGTCTTATAATGTCTCCAATGCTTCATTTTTATTAATGTTGTTATATACTGCTGAGACATCATGGTAACCATTGTAGATCACCTAGTATTACGGTTTTATGTGACTTTTTTGCCTAATGATTTTCTAGGAATTGTTTTGTTTTATATTGCTTTGTTTTGTTTTTACCTCTAACACAGAAAGGGTAGATATACATTTAGAGACTCATGTAGGTGTAGAGCTTATAAACAGCTTACAAGAACCAACTGTATAACACATGTTGAAATGAACTACTTTGAAGAAAAAGAGACACTACAATGCCCAGTGCTGATTTTATAATGTCATGATGTGAAATCCAGCAAAACTGTCACTTTTTGTTCAAAGTGATTTTAGCTTGCTTTGTCTTGCTTAAGTTCAACACATATGAAGGTATGGACAGCTGTTTTGAGGAGAATGAGAGATACTATGACAGCCATTCTTTGCTTCCCTAATGTCTGGTCTTGAAGACCTGAAATGCCTCCTCATCCTGCTGAGATCAATTCCATACTATGTTGTTTCATGTGAATTCCCTGTATGTGACAATATGGACAACTATTTGGAAGAAAACAAGAGTCAATATGATAGAGAGTGAATATCTCTTATTATCTCGTTTTGAAATTTATGTCTCTTACGTTGCTTTCTTGTGACGCACTTTGTTCTGTTTTGTTGTGTTTAATTTCACCCTTTTGATATAATTGCATGTATATTTGAGTGGGTAAGATGGATGACCATATTGCTGTTTTTATCAGATAGTGGAGCAGAACTGTTAACAGTCTCACTGTTTGAATGTCTACTTTACATGTTTTAACTTTGTAATTTGAACAACTATTTCCAAGAAGTCAGTATGTAATTTGTCAAGTAATAATTTCTTAGGATTTTTTGTTGTTGTTCTTTTCCTTTTTTTCCTTGGAATTCTGTATTGTTGCTACCCCTTATTCTGTTTTGTTTTGTTTTTTCTCTTTAAACAAAATTTTTTTAAAAAGAGAGAATCAAGAGCAAAGCCATCAGAATAACTTAAAACCATGTGAGTTTGGCCAAAAAGGAAATTCCATTAAATCTGTGGGCTTCAAGAACAAAGCAGATGAGATATTGATTGCTGAGAAGGAAGAAGAGAATTGAAAAGGTGACCTGAGGGCATCACAGAAAAGCAACAAGACTATAGCCTTTGCAGCCTCAAAATTGCAAAAGTGAAAGACTTTGCTTTGAGAAAAACACTGTAGAACACCACATTTCACAGTGGTGGTAGCCTAAGAAATTTGTTCTTTGGCATTGGATTCAGTGTACTCAGTGTTCCAGGCCCTGGATCCCTACAGCCAAGAGAGCTGGAAGCCTGGCTACTACTCCTGCTGGCAGAAGGCCTTGGTATCAACCATGTGGTGCTTTTTCTTAGATACATGCAGAATGGAATAGTTGCGGGGAAGGTTTCCACCTAGATTTCAGAGGGCAGTGCGCGCCTGAAAGAGTAGTGTGTGAAGTCAAAGGTGCAGTGGAGACCTCAGAAGTTTTGAGAAGATAGAAACATAAGTAACCTGAGGAAAACTTCAAGAAGGGAGCAGAGAGGGAACAAGGGAAAAGTCATGGAACCTAAAATCACTGGAAGTGAGTAGGGGTAGAGCCACCCAAGCCATTTGGGTTCACATCTTGCCACAGATTGCCTTGGATGCTTCACAGGGAAGTACAGAACTTAATGTTTGCCGTGCTGGACTTTGGACTTGCTTTGGTCCCTTTTTTTATAACCCTGTTTGTTTATTTGGAATGGAAATGTATACCTTGTGGCACTGAATGTTGGAAGTCATTTTTATAGTGGATCAGAGCTAAGAATTTGCCTTAACTATCAGAGGAGAATTTTTACTTGGACTTTTAGGCAATGATTGTTTACAACAGTTGGAGATGGACTACATGCCTTTCCTATAAAGGAATGTGCACAATCCCCAATTGATAAGTCATTTTGCCTCTGTAATCCCTGTTTTCTTATTCAGTTTAAGCCCTATACCACCTGCACACACCAAGACTGGGAAGCGCTGATCATGGTGGCTGATTGAGCTCTCATCTGCAGTTCCCTGACAGTTGACATATGGCATAATGGAAGCCTCACACCTTCCTTAGCTAAATCGCACCTAAGTTCCCCAAGGGGAGTAGCCAGGCAGGAATCGGAATGATGTCTCTCTGAGGGGCAACCATCCTTTGTCTGTTATAACATCATTCAAGGATATACAATACACACACAATGAGCCAGAAATGGGAATTGATTAGTTAAAATATACAGTCCTGACTGCAGGAAAAAGAGCTTTCATGGACTTAAAAATGAAATGAAACTGTTTTCTACATCTCTTTTTTTTTTAATTTGAAAGAGAATAAAACAAAAGGGGGCAGTACAGAGCAGATCAGAACAGGACAGCATAGGCAACACAGTACTTTACATTAAGACAACTGGACATCAACAGTAGCTAACACCATGTCTCTTAATCTATAATAGTTGAGTATAGTTTCAAATACAATAATATCAAACATAACACAATAGTATAAAGCCATGCATAGAGTGAAAGAATTATGGGGCTTTCTGAACCGAATAAGAGAAAATGATCAATGGGTACTATAATATTTCATTTTCGATAAAAAATAAAAATAAAAAATAAAAAAAATTTAAAAAACAATTTTGTTTAAACTATCACACATATTCAAATCCCAATAAGACACAATGTGATAGAAAGAACCAACGGTAGTAGAACAAAAGAAGCATAGTAGGACTTCTAAGAAGGATGATATTAAATCAGCAATAGCTGTCATAATGTTTTGTTTTCTTCAAAACAGCTGTTCATATCATCACACATGATATAGTCAAACAAAACAGGACAAAACCATTCCAAATGATGATTGAGAAATTTGCAAGACTTCAAAGCTATGAGATGGGGACTCATGCTTACCATAAAGTCTTATATACTCTTATCAAATCTCATACTAGGGAGACTATATCGTATTTACCCTTGTGAGTTTGGTTTATTTCACTTAAGAGAATGGTCTCAAGTCATGTTCATTTGTCTATAAATATCTCGATGTGATCATTCTTTACAGGTGAGTAGTACTCCATTGTATAAAAATGCCACAACTTTTTTATCCATTCCTCACTTGATGGGCACTTAGGTTGTTTCCAAGATCTGGCTATTACAAATTGTGCTGCTATAAACATGGGTGCACATATATCACTGTGGTGTGATGTTTTCAGTTCTTCTGGGAATATGCCTAGAAGCAGAATAGCTGGGTCTAATGGGACTTCCAAACCGAGCTTTTTGAGAAATCTCCAGACTGACCTCCACAGTGGTTGCACCAGTCTACACTCCCACCAACAGTGCAGAAGAGTTCCTTTTTCCCCACAGCCTCTCCAACACTTGTTGTTGGTAGTGTTTTCTATCTTGGCCATTTTTTCTGCAGTGAGATGGAATCTCAGTGTGGTTTTAATTTGCATTTCTCTCATGACAAATGATGATGAACATTTTTTCATGTATTTATTTGCCATTCATATTTCTTCATCTGAGAACTGTGTATTCATCTCAGATGCCCATTTTTGGACTGGGTCTTTGAATTTCGAGAGTCTGATTTTATTTACTTCTTTATAAGTTCTAGACAGAAGTCCTTTGTCTGAGGCGCTGTCCATGAAGATTTTTTCCCAATTTGTGGGTTTTCTTTTCACTCTGCTGGAAACCTCTTTGGACCTGCAGAAACTCTTTAATAAGATGTGGTCCCAATTATTGATTCTGGGAAGTACTTCCCATGTACTTTTGTTCTTGTTCATGAATTCTCTTCCTACCCCTATATCTTAGAGGTTTTTACCTACTTTGTCTTCCAGCAGTTTTAGTGTTTCTGTTTTAATATTTAGATCTTTGATCATTTAGATTTTAGTTTAGTGTATGGTGATAGACATGGGTCTAGTTTTAGTCTTCTGCATATGGACAGCCAATTTTTCCAGCACCATTTGTTAAACAGACTGTCATTCTTCCAGTGAGCATGTTTGGCCCCTTTATCAAAGATAAGGTGGTTGAGTGAGTTTGCAGTTGTGGTTGTATCTTCCAATCTATTCCACTGATCCTCCGCTCTGTTTCTATTCCAGTACCATACTGACTTTATCACTGTAGCTTTGTAGTATAATTTCAAGTCAGGGATTGTTATGCCTCCTGCCTTGCCTTTGTTGCTTAGAATTGCCTTTGCTATTCTAGGACTCTTCTGGTTCCAGATGAATTTTAGGAGTGATTTCTCTAGATCTATGAGGTATGTTAGTGGTATTTTGATTGGGATGGCATTGAATTTGTATAGTAATTTAGGGATAATGGCCATTTTTACAATGTTTGTTCTTCCTATCCATGAACAGGGGATGTCTTTCCATTTTCTGAGGTCCTCTTCGATTTCCTTTTTCAGGGTATTATAATTTTCACTGTATAGCTCTTTTAATTCTTTCATGACATTAATTCCTAAATATTTCATTTTTTTGGATGCTAGTGTAAAGGGTGTAGTTTCTCTTATTGATCTCTCAGTACTTTTGTTGTTAGTGTATAGAAATGCTATTGATTTTTGTGTATTGACTTTGTATCCGACTACCTTGCTGAATTTGTTAATTAAATCTAGGAGTCTTTCAATAGAGTTTTGGGGGTCTTCTATGTAAAGTATCATGTCATCTGCAAATAATGATAATTTAACTTCCTCTTTTCCTATCTTTACTCCTTTTTATTTCTCTTTCCTGTCTTATTGCTCTGGCTAGTATTTCCAGTACTATGTTGAATAGCAGTGGTGATAATGGACATCCTTGTCTTGTGCCTGATTTTAAGGTAAAGGCTTTCAGTTTTTG